>JASDQU010200828.1:0-19175 GCA_032191745.1 Picea mariana | reverse complement strand
CAAGTATCACTTTTGAACCTTGATTTTGAGGTGGTTCTGCTAGACAATATTTCTTTTGTTGTATCTCCCAATTTTTGGCCCTTCTGGGTATGAAACTTTCTCTTATGTAATTCTCTGATATTACTTCTCTGCAATGCCACAAATCTGATCAAAATTGGATGTGCCAAGTGGAATTTACGGTAACTTCCCCACAACTTGCCGATTTTTGTCCTTTCCAGGAAATCTCACTTGTATAGTGTTCCCCACACAAAATAATTGATATAAAATTCTGAAACTCGTACCCAAAATACTACAGACTGTCCACGATCCAATGCAACCAGTACCACGCAATTTGGATACTCTAGGAAGAAGTTATGATTGTTTTACCTCGAACACCTTCTTGAGACTAATCAATAGGGCTAGTCAGATACCCTGTCTTACACAGGGTGTATCTACAAATTTAAGATGAACCAGAAGCTGAACTTTTTTTCCAAAGATACAATACTAATTTTTGTAAATGCTCGCTGGAGTTAAGGTCTGAAACGTTACAGAAACGTTTTTATAGCGAAAATTCCACAATGACTCCTTTCAGGATGATTCCAGAACCCTATATTGTACAGGTTGTATCTATGAAAGTATAAGGCCTCAGGAGTTGAATTTTTAACCCAACGTACCTTGATCTGTCTTCTAAATACCCTCCAAGACGTTCCTTCTGAAACATTGAAGAAAAAAAGTTATAGCAAAAATGCCACGGTGTCTCAGATGTAGAAGCGAAACCCTAAGACCTTGAGCTCTGATACCATATGTTAAGAACCAAACATCAATATAGCATAGAAAAACCTTAGGAAAAGTACTCAACGCCTTGAAAAAGAGACAATTTCAGATAATAAGCCTCTTCGAGGGGGAAACCTCCTTTTACCCCACTTAAATGTTCAAGTACAAGATGATTCAAAATGAAAATGTCTCCTTTGTATATATAGGAGACTAGGAGGAATAATTACAAATAATGGCCTAAAGCCGACATAATTAAAATAACATTACTAATCTAAATTACAACTAATGGCCTAAATCCGACATAAATAAAATAGCATTACTAATCTAATATGCCCCAATTAAGGGGTAATGAGACAATATTAGGGCTTAACACGTTATATACATCTTGCACTCAAAAATTCTGTCGTTTCAACGAAATTTTTGAACCAAACAACATTCTACAAATTGGGAGATGATTTACATTTGAACCAAAAATAATATATTAATATATATTAATATGAATATTATTGAAATAAATATCAAAACTTTCTCTTGGCCAATACTTAGCCAATTATCTGGCCACCAGGTCCTGGGTTCACGGTATCCAACACCTATGTCCC
This sequence comes from Picea mariana, assembly GCA_032191745.1. Classification (NCBI taxonomy): domain Eukaryota; kingdom Viridiplantae; phylum Streptophyta; class Pinopsida; order Pinales; family Pinaceae; genus Picea; species Picea mariana. The sequence goes on along the minus strand of JASDQU010200828.1, from coordinate 17,823 downwards.
CTGTTCCATCATATACATCTTGCAGCCAAAGAACTTCCGTGATCTGCAATTTATGCTTTTACTAGTGAGAACTCAATAGGGGTTCAAAAAGATTGCCATTAATAAACGAAAAATGGATTTTCTATTGTTATATACTTAGCCCTTTTCCCCTTCTCTTCTTCCCGTCCATTATCACTTTCTGGTTATATACTTAGTTGCCTTTATATGATCATGGGTTCTAGGGTTGGTGGGCTGACATATATTCATCTCCATATATATCGTCGCATGACAAATCCAACCGGCCATTGTTCATTTCCATACTTATCCAATTTATGGCCGCGGTTTCTGGGTTGGCGCATACGAACTCAAATTTTGTTCTTCCCGTCCATTATAGCTTTTTAGTTATATACTTAGTCACCTTTCTATGATCATCGGTTACAGGTTTTGTGGGATGACATATCTTCATCTCCATCTATATCCTCATATGATGAATCCAAATGACGACTGTTCCTTTCCATACTTAGCCAATTTTATGGCCGCGATTGTCGGGTTGGCGCTTATGAACTCAACTTCTTATTGTTCCGTGATATACATCTTGCACTCAAAACTTATGTGATCTACAATTCCACTACAGACTCCTCGAATACATTAACTTCGCTCAAATTATCTGTCGCTACCTTCCATCCCCACTAACTTTGTGTCCTTCCTAATATACATTAACTATGCTCTTACTAGTGACAACTGAACACACCAGTATGAAATAATTGGCACCCGGTCCTCCGCCATATACAAATTGACTATCGGACTCCAACATCGTCCTCTCTTCCATGTTACACATTATGCATTCAAATGTTTCAAGATATACAATTTGGCCATTGGGGCCTCGCATCTTCTGGGTAGACCTTGTCACCCTATTTTGGATCCTTGTGTTAGCGGGTTCATGAAATATCCAATTCCTAGTCATTGTTTCCTATTCTGCCCATCCTCGTACTTCTTTCTAGAAATGCAACACCAAAGATTTAATACTAAAACTCCATCATGCAACAACTGTAAAGATTGTCATTAATAAGAAAAAGTCTTGAGAACCAACTATCCCTACAGAACTTGTCCAGAAACATGCAAAGAATATCTTGCTAGGTAATGGAAAAGCTATTACAAATTTCAATATATTAGCGAAAACAAGTCCGGGCCAGCGTTTCCCTATTCCATACTTGGACACTTTTTTGATTGTGGGTTCCCGGATTGACAGCCTCAAAATTGTGTTTCGAATCTTCCACGAGTTGCAAACAGTGCCCAAATTTCCACAATATACAATTTTTCTACTGGAATGCCCCGGCACGAGCCCAACTGTCTGCCATTTTTTTCCTTCCTATTGCTTATGGATTTCAACGAAATTTGTGAACCGAACAGGATCTTGCAAATTGGAAGATGATCTGCATTTGGACCAAAAATAATCTATTAATATATATTAATATGAATACTATTGGAATAAATATAAACACTTTCTCTTAATTTTTCCTCTTTTCTGCCCCTCTATTATCCCTTTGTGTTTCTATATTTAGTCGCATCTATATGATCATGACCTCCTGGATTTGCAAATTAGCAACAGTTTATCTATATCTTCACACCATGATCCCGACCGACCACGATCCCTTTCAATACTTAGTCAATTATCTGATCACCGGGTTTGGGTTTGCGGTATCCAACACTTATGTCCCTTGTTTCGTCATATACATCTTGCACCCAAAGAACTTTCATGATCTACAATTTATTCTTTTACTAGTGAGAACACACCAGGGGTTCGAAAAGATTGGCATTAATAAACGAACAGTAGATGTTCTTTTGTGAGATACTTAACCCTTTTTCTCTTTTCTTATTCCCATGTATTATTTCTTTCCGCTTATATACTTAGTCTCCTTTCTATGATCGCGGGTTCCAGCATTGGTGGGTTGACATATCTTCATCTCCATATATATCCTCACATGATGAATCCGACCAACCACTGTTCCTTTCCATACTTAGCCAATTTATGGCCACGATTGTCGGCTTGGCTCTTTCGAACTCTGCTGCTTCTTGTTTCGTGATATACATCTTGCACTCAAAACTTCCATGATCTACAATTCTGTCATGGACTCCTTAGCCCTTTTTCCCTTTTCTTCTTCCTATGTATTATCTCTTTCTGATTATATACTTAGTCACCTTTCTATGATCATGGGTTCCAGCATTGGCGGGCTGACATATCTTCATCTCCATCTATATCCTCACATGACGAATCCGACCGACTGTTGTTCCTTTTCATACTTAGCCAATTTTATGACTACAGTTGTCAGGTTGGCGCTTTCGAATTCTATTGCTTCTTGTTATGTGATATACATATTGCACTCAAAACTTCTGATGCAGGAACATCACTCCATCTCATCATGTGCCAACTCATTTACACGCATGGTGTGAATTCAAATTTTCCTCGAGGATCCAAGCCGTGATCCAGGCATTAATTGGGGACAAGCTAGAAGAGAAGAATCGTGCCTTTGCATGATTAAGAGATGAGGTCTACATTAATAAGCTGATAGAAAATTGGATTTATGTCTGGTTTGGGGGTAGATTGCTATCATTGTAATTTGGCCTTTCAATAAACCTTGGGGATGGTGATTTGACACCATTAGGTAGCTTGGGAGGGAAGCTCATGGAGCCCCTCTTGTATAAATATATGTATTATTTGCAAAGTATAGGTTATATGATAGGAGGTTAGATTGGTTTTGGGGTTAGACAAGACAGGTTGTAAGGAGAGATACAGAGAGTCGAGACTCAGTTGCAACTCAAACTATACCATTGTAATTTGGAACTCCACCATTAATAGAAAATGACAGTTTTTCTTGTTTTATCTTTCTATGTAATGGATGTTGTGTTGGGAATGTCTTTTACATGTTTTTGAATTGTAGATGGATGTTAGAAATCGTCTGCAGGGATAGAGATACAATTTTCTATCTGCGAGTGTGGTAATTTAAGTCTGGTTCTCTAGGATAAGTGAAAGGAGTGTCTGACAGAGCTGGAAAACTTTGTAATCCAATGAAAGGAGTGAATGTTTGAACTCAATGGATTCAGAAGAGAAGCTGTCAGGTGGGCACGCCAGATTTACTTACAGACTCAGGGAGAAATTTCAAGGTGGTTAGGTACCTTGAAAATAAAGATCGTGTGGAGAGATACACAACGCATAGTTATTGAACACTCTGAAACACTCTGCCAGGAGGGCATCGAGGTCACATGAGCATACCCAAGAAATACACAGCTGGAGGTGTAGAAGAATCCCATAATTGTTGAACATTCTGGTGAAGGAAGGTTTTGCAAGAAGTGCATCGACAAAGGAAAGGAGATGCCTTAAACTTTCCACAAGGCCGAGGGAGAAGCCATTGAAGAACTGAGCCAATGCAAGGAGTGCACTTAAGGTATATAGAGTTTACCTTATAAGCTCAGAAGGAAGGGATAAAAACTGTCAGGAGGGAAAAGAGAAGCTCACAGAGGAACTTGAAGCCTTGGAGGTTTTCAAGCCGAGCAAAGTCACAGAAGGAAGTCTGTGTGGAACTCTGCAAGGAGTGCAGAAAGGAGTTTCAAGAACAACCTAAGTCTGGAAAGAGAAATTGTGCTAAGTGCACAAAAGGAGTCGAGGACTTGCTGAAGTCTCTAAAACAGAGAAGTTACCCATCGTCAAGGAGGAGACAGGTGGAAGAAGATCGAGAGGTTTGGGAGAAGGAAATTTGGAAGGTTTGTGAGAGCAGACAGGGATCTTCGCGAAGTCGTGAAGAGCTATATTAATCTAGGCCGTTATATCTGGAAGGACACATGGCAAAGGATCAACACATCGTTGGTTCATAATTCAGAAAAGCAGAGTCAATAGGAGTCAGGACTCGCGAAGTCCGAACTCGCGATTCGATCACAGCAGTTGATTGCGAGAGGAATGAGGACCGTAGATCTGGTCCCCGAGTATTCTCTGATTAAAAAATCAGGGAAGGAGGAGGAAGCAGCTCGTGGAAGTTTCAAAGTGTGAGATCGTGAAGGGAGTTGACCCGCATTTGCAGTCCGTGGTCATATCGAGGATGAGCTTAGCAACGAGGGAGAAGGACATCGTCGCAGGAGTTGAAAGCGCTAAGGAAAGGGTCTGCAGGTATCACACCACGGGTACCGAGGAAGTAGAAAGGGCTTGTGTCAATCCAATTCGGTTCCATCAAGATCCCGATGAGTCACTTGAATCAAAGAATTGAATGATCTAAGACTGGGAGGTTGCACCAGATGTGGTATCAAAGATTGAAATCACCATCAAAGCTAGAAAATCATCCATAGAGATTGATTTCTCTCAGATAGAGAGAAGGAGGAGGAGGAGCGGTTGCAGAATTGTTTCTATAAGCTAGGGAGACAGAGTGTGATGCTCTGTTTGAGATGTTGCAAGGTGTGCAGTAGATGGTAAGCAGCGAGGTGGGATGAGGGAAAAATGAGATGGACATTGACAGTCATAAGCATGGTTGAGGAGAAGTCCAGCCGAAGAAGAGAAAGGCAGAGATGGACAAGGACCTTAGTGAAATTCGAGCGCAGATGGAGAAGCTTGCATTCAAGATGCAATAGGAGTCAAAGGTAAAATGGAGATACGAATGGCCTTTGAAGAAGACAACCAAATGGCTTGTTCAAAAATTTTTGTCCAGAAGGCAACAACAAATGTTAAAGAGGTGGTTGAGGGATGTTGAAAACCCCAGTCATGAGGGAAAGAGATCTGGCAAGAGGCTCATATATTGCCAGGTGGGAAATGAGAAGGGATCAGTGGATCTCATAAAATGCCAGGTGGGAAGAGGAGACATCCCAGATTTCCATGTGGGCAAGGGAGAAGAGGTGAACTCAGTGGAGAGTTCATTGGCAGAAGAGGAGGCAGGAGAGAAACCTCACCCGGGTGGAAGTTCACGCGGAGCTGTGAGCTGTGTGAATGAAGATGGTGAGAAGTTACAAACTTTCATCATAGAGAAGGAGGATCGGAGGGATATTCTGACCATTAGAGGAGTCAAGATATTCCTACCAAGTGGTCGAGGAGAGGCTAGCACAAATATTGCAAAGGCAACAGAAGGACAACCAACAGAGACTGTCATAGAGGAAACATAATAGATACTGATGTCTGTCTTAACAGAAAGAGAATGCCTAGTTGAGTTACTCACTCAGTGGGAATTGGAGTTGAAGGCATTGGAGGATTGGTTGGTCAATCCAGAACCAGACGGTGAGCGCCGAGGAATAGCCATGCTGGAGGAGATACACTAGCATGAATCACAACTGGGGGAAGATAGGATAAGAACAACCGAAGGACTGGCAAGAGAAAATCTGTCAGGAGAAGTAATAGCTAAGAAAAAATTCAATGATGAGGAGCGTACAGGAGTGGAGACTGCAGCAGAATGGCAAGTTAAGGACACAAAGGAGGAAGATGTCTTGGGAATTCAGTGTGATTTTCCCATCAACAAGGAGAGAGTGCAACGAGCTAGTATGCAACAGAAAAACAGCCAAGGGAGCAGTTGTACAAAGTGATCAAGGAGATCAGAGAGATGATGTTGGAGTTGGCAGAGGAATCGATCAACACGAGGAAGCTGGATGAAAGGAAACCTGCACACGCAGCATGGACGATGCACCAGCAGCAGTGGTGAAGCAGAGGAGACGAGAGACAACTCCAAGAGAAATTTTGGGATCTAGGTGGATTTCATCCATGTTGGAGAGCTCCATCTCATCACACGCCATCTCATTTACATGCATGGTGCGCATTCAAATTTGCTTCGAGGATCCAAGGTGTGATCCAGGAATTAATTGGGGACAATATGGAAGAGAAGAATTGTTCCTTCGCATGATTAAGAGATGAGGTCACCATTAATAGGTTGACAAAAAAATGGATTTACGTTCGATTTGGGGGCAGATTGCTATCATTTTAATTCGGCCTTTCGATAAACCTTGGGGATGGTGATTTGACACCACTAGGTACCTTGCGAGGGAAGCTCATGGAGCCCCTCTTGTATAAATCTCTATATTATTTTCAAAGTAGAGGTTAGATGATAGGAGGTTAGATTGGTTTTGGGGTTAGACACGCTGGGTTGTAAGGAGAGATACAGAGAGCCGAGAGTCAGTTGCAAGTCAGACTCCACCATTGTAATTTGGCATTCCACCATTAATAGAAAATGACAGTTTTTCCTGTTTTATCTTTCTATGTAATGGATGTTGTGTTGTGAATGTCTTTTACATGTTTGTGAATTGTAGATGGATGTTAGAACACATCTGCATGGATAGAGATACAATTTTCTATCCGCGAGTGTGCTAAGTTAAGTCTGGTCCTCTAGGATAAGTGAAAGGAGTGCATGATAGAGCTGGAAAACTCTATAAGCCAAGGAGAGGATTGCATGTCTGAACTCAATGGAGTTAGAAGAGAATCTTCCAGGCAGGCACGCCATATTTACTTATAGACTTAGGGAGAAATTTCAAGGTGGTTAGGTCCCTTTAAAATAAACACTATGTGGAGAGAGACACAATGCAGAGTTAATAAACACTATGGAACACTCTTCCATGAAAGCATCGAGGTCACATGAGCATACCTAGGAGCTACACAATTGGAGGTGTAGAAGAATCCCAGAATTGCTAAACATTCTGGTGAAGGAAGGTTTTGTAAGAAGTGCATCAACAAAGGAAAGAAGATGCCTTAAACTTTCCACAAGGTCGAGGGATAAGCTGTCGAAGAACTGAGCCAGTGCAAGTAGTTCACCTAAGGTATCTAGAGTTTACCTTATAAGCTCAGAAGGAAGGGTGAAAGACTTCCAGAAGGGAAAAGAGAAGCTCGCAGAGGAACTTGAAGCCTTGGAGGTTTTCAAGCCGAGCAAAGTCACATAAGGAAGTCTGTTTGGAACTCTACAAGGAGTGCAGAAAGGAGTTTTGAGAAAAACCTAAGTCTAGAAAGAGAAATTGTGCTAAGTGTGCAAAAGGAGTCGAGGAATTGTTGAAGTCTCGAAAACAGAGAAGTTACCCATCGTCAAGGAGTAGACAGGTGGCAGAAGATCGAGAGGTTCGGGAGAAGGAACTTCAGGAGGTTTTCGAGAGTAGACAAGGATCTTTGTGAAGAGTAATATTAATCTAGGTTGATAGATCTAGAAGGACACATGGCAGAGGATCAACGCATCACTGGTTTGTAAGTCAGAAAAGCAGAGTCAAGAGGAGTCAGGACTCGCGAAGTCCAAACTTGCGATTCAATCACAACCATTGATCGCGAGAGGAATGAAGACTGTAGATCTGGTCCCAGAGTATTCAGCGATTTGGAAATCGAGGAAGGAGAAGGAAGCAGCTCGCGAAAGTCTCGAAGTGTGAGATCGTGAAGGGAGTTGACCCATGGTCGCAGTCCGTGGTCATATCAAGGAGGATCTTAGTAGTTAGGGCTAAGGACATCAACGCAACATTTGAAAGTGATAAGGGTCCACAGGTATCACATTGTGGGTACCGAGGAAGTAGAAAGGGCATGTGTCAAGCCAATTCGGTTCCATCAGGAGCCTGATGAGTCAATCGACTAGAAGACTTGAATGATCCAAGACCGAGAGGTTGCACCAACTTACGTGATCTACAATTCCATCACGGACTCCTCGAACTCGCAAGCTTCACTATACCACGGTTCACAAATGTTTCAAAGTAAATGTCTCTTCTTTCCATCCCCACTAACTTATCTTCCTTCCTAATATACATTAATTATGCTCTTACTAGTGACAATTGAACACACTGGTACAAAACACTTGGCATCTGGTCCTCCACCATATACAAATTGACTACCAGATTTCGACATCGTCCCCTCTTCCATGTTACATATTATGCATTCAAATGTTCCGAGTGATAGAATTTGACCGTCAAGGCCTCACGTCTTATGGGGAGACCTTTTCACCCTATTTTGGATCCTCATGTTAACAGGTTCACGAAATCTCCAATTCTTAGTCACTGTTTCCTATTCAGTCCATCCTCATACTTCTTTCCAAATATGAAACACCAAAGGTCTAATACTAAAACACCATCATGCAACAACCGTAAGGATCATCATTAGTAAGTTGAAGTCCTGAGGACTAACCATCCCTAAAGAACTTGTCAAGAAACATGCAAAGGAGATCTTGCCAGGTAATGGAAAAGCTATTGCAAATTTCAATATATTAGCGAAAACAAGACCGGGCCAGTGTTTCCCTATTCCATACTTGGACACTTTTTTGATTGCGGGTTCTCAGATTGACGGCCTCAAAATTGTGTTTGTAATCTTCTGCAACTTGCAAACAGTGCCCAAAGTTCTGCGATATACAAATTCCATTGGAATGCCCCGTCACAAGCCCAACCGTCTGTTGTTCCTTTCAATACTTATCCCCAAGTTGTCTGTATTTCCATGACATTGTACATTTACTATGTATCGAGTCCACCCTTATGTTTCCCTGTTTCATACTTAGACATTTGTTTGATTGCGGGTTCTAGGACTGGCAGGCTCAGGATTGTGTTTCCAATGTTCCATGACTAGCAAGAAGTACCCAGAGTTCTGTGATATACAGTTTATCCACATGAATGCATCATCATGCCCGAGAGATACAATTTGACCCTCGGGCCCTCACCTCTGTTGGATGTATCTTCTAGCCCTATTTTGAAGTGTCACCAACCGCTTTCGATAATTATCCATTCCTTTTGGGCCCTCACCTCTATCCCCACCACCTTCCTGCTTCTCTTTGGGAATGCAATTCGTAAGCTTTAATGTTAGCACTTCGTTGTGCATGAACATGAACCTTAAACATGTCATTTATGACCACCCTCTCTTTCATGGTACACATTTTTCATTCAAGTCCCAAGACATACAATTTGACCTTCGAGAAGTGACGTATCTTGGGGAACCATTGTCACCCTAATTCTGAAGCCCATCCAACGACTTTCCATACTTGCCCATTTCATGGAATCTCTTTCGCGGTTCCTCGGGTTGGCAGGTTCACGAAATCTCCAATTCTTAAGCACTGTTTACTGTGCCCAACCAAGGTTTACCGCTAATAGTTCATCATGCAACAACCGTATTGACCGCCATTAAAAAGAAAAAGTGTAGAAAAGACAGTGAAATTTAATTAAAGCTCGACTCGTCGAATTTAAATTAATTTATCTTCGCTTATTTTGTCTTTTTCGCTCAGAGACATGCATAAAATACCTTTCCATGCAATGGGATATATATTACAAGTTTCAATATATTAGCAAAAATGAATCCACCCAGCCGTTTCTCTATTCCATACTTAAGCCATTTTTTCGATTGTGGGTTCCCGAATAAGGGGGCTCACGTTTGCATCTCCATTGTTCTGTGTCCTGCAAAAATTACCTGGACTTCCACGATATACAAATTTCGCTCTGGACTTTCCTATCATACCCTCTTCGGTGTTTTGCGTATTTCACTCAAAAAGTTCTGAGACATACAGTTTGACCGTCGCACCCTCACCTCCAACAGTTGTACCTTGTATCCCTATTTTGAAGCCCACCTGACCGCTTTCGATAATTAGACACTCCTTAACTGTTATTTCATGTCCCCACGACCTTCGTACTTCTTTCTTAATATGGAATTAGAAACCTTTCATGCTAAGAGCTCACCATGAAAGAACCATCAACATTGTCATTAATGAGAGAAACGCTCAAGGAGATATCCCATTAATATGGATTAAACCAAGATCTATGGAGAGTTATATTGTCCCTTCCTATTGTTCATCTCAAACATGGGTCGTCGTGTTGGACCGTTCAAGAAATCTCCAATGCTTAATCGCTCATTGTCGTATCCACCATGTTCTCACTTCTATGTGTGCAATTACTAGTCTTTAATGTTAATAATGCATCTTGCAACAACTGTTGAAATTTTCGTTAATGAGCGAAAGTCTCGAGGAGATCTCCCATTCACACGCATTGGACCAAGATTTGTGTAGCGTTATATTATCCTTTCCAACTCTTCATTTCAATCATCTTCTGGAGAAAACAAACGTTCTTGTAAACTTATGGCAGTAGGTCGACAACAGATTTTTGGAGATACAGTGAATATCTTCGGATCTCAGGACCAGAACTTCTAGTGGTCTAGGGCATACTTTTACTATTCATCCTGTTCCACCTAGAATGAAGTGATTTGGACCTCTGGAATCGCTCGTGCAAGCTGCGTCCCTGAGGTTTTTTACTATAAGGAGGTGGTCTCTTGGTGCGCTGAAAAATATATTTCGGGACAAATAATTATTCCACTGGGCGACCATTCTCCTATTTCTTTGTCACCTCAGGTCTTCCACAAGATGTTAAAACTGTTGGAGCCAACATTGACCTTCAGAGGACAAGACTGCAAGCAATTTCTAGAAAAACATGATAACGGGTTGGACATCTTCGCTGAGTTCCTCAAATACCCAACAACAGTTCCTGAAGATATCACAAAGTTACAGGTAAGTTCCTTTAGAAATCCATTCCGAGAAATTGCTTGTTTTTTTACAAGAATAATGGAACAAGCATCCACGACAAGCATTTCTCATATAGTTATTTATATTTTGTACTTCACAGTCAAGGAACAATTCATTTTCGATTGGGAGAAGCTAATTTCCATTGAAATCTGTTCCCAGTTGTCATGATTCAAAGAATCGAATAAATTTTATATGTCATCCTACTTGATTTTTACAATAGTGCATTGTTGTCCATTTTTGAAATTGTCTCTTTCCAAGAAAATAAACTGTGGATTCGACCCAGTAACATTCTAGTACCAGGCCTTGTGGAGGCACAAGGCCTCCCATTGTTTTTATGAATTTTTTAATGATTTTTTCTCAATTTTCAAAGATTTATTATTAGGGAATGATGTTCCCCGGATGTCTGGCCAGGAAACCAATTTTTTGAATAGGAAGGGGACACTTGAACAAAATGAAAATCACAGTGTACTAATGTTCTTTGGCTCCAAGGAAAATACTACTTTCCTTCCATGCCACATCACGGACAATATGTTTGTTAAAGACATAGTAAGGCAATACAACCATTGGTTGCATTTTTTCCATGACAAGAAAACAAAACAATTCATTTGTCTGCCCTGGAAAGTCAGGGACTTCGTTTGCAGAAACATCAACAAGGTTGACAAATTCGTAGGCCATTTCAATAACTTGAACCTAACATATGATGAAAGGATAAAAGGGTTTGAACCTAATGGGATTTTTTGAGAACATTTACTAGCAGTTGGATTTAGCATCTCTTTCATCCATAGATGCCTAACCGAAGACAGGGACAATGATGACAACAATCCTGCTTCTGGCAATTGCAACATAGAGACATTGAAAAGCGCGACTAAATTTTATAGACAACGGGGAAAAGAATCCGATGAGAAGAGTGTCCATTCCCCCGCCCACACTACCAAGAGAATGATATCACAGATCATCGCTTCAACGACCCACCTCAATAAGAAAGAAACCCATAAATCTTCAAACAAAGGAGGAGATAAAAACCCTCTTCACACAAAAATTGATAGTTCTCACAAAGTTCCCCTGACAAAGAAAAGAAAAAACATTGCAGGGCAAGTGGACGAACCCGAAATTGAAAGTGAACAGATGCAACTTGAAATTGAAACTGAGCACATGCACAAAGTTGGTCCTTCCGCAATAGAAATAGTTGAGACTGACATTTTTTATGAAGATGAATCCTTCGTATTCCAGAGCTCTATTTTTGACAACCAATCTAAAAATATGGTCATTGAAAAGAGAGATGTAACAAATAGGAAAGACAAATATCATATAGAGATTAACTTTAGGAAAATGTGACCATCCCAAATCTCCCTATTTCACTGCATAACCGGTGATGCTCTTGATGATTCCATTGGAGGAATTGAAGTGAAGAATGCCAAACTGGAATACCGCGTCAAGGAATTTGAGGAGGCTTTCATTGCTACCCCAGAGTTTGCCAGTACTTTAGCAAAAAATGTTCCTTCTACCCCTGCAGCCAAGTTAAAAGTATCCTTTAGCCTCCTCGCATCGTGTAGAGCCCTTGTAAAGAATAAAATCAAGAAAAGAATGGAGCTAGTTACTGAAGCCTGGGAAACATCACAAAATATAGATTCCTTTCAAAAGAGGAAAAATGATTTGCATGAACATTTGCAGATGAATTTTAAAAATGATCAATGTTTCTGTGAACAGGTGTTGACCCCTTTTTCCAACCATGCCATCAACAGCTCGGATCTGAAAAGAAGACAAGAGAATCTCCCCTACCCAAAGCGGACCAAACAATTAAAAGTATGCTGGCAAAAGAAAGTTAAGAACCTGGAGCTCATTGTCGAATCATGTAAACAAGCCATATCAGAAACAGAATAATTATTCAGAAACCTGATCCAAATAGACTTAGCCGGAAGTACCAATGAGGTTCAAGACCCAAACTTGATTCTCAAATCCTTTTCGATGACCAAAGAAGCCTTTGATGAACAACTTGATATTTTAAAGGGGTTGTCTTTCGAAAAGTTTTACGGCATCCTTGAATATCTTGTAGATGAGATCGAGAGTTGGCTACTGGACTATTAGACACAAAATGAAGAAACTAAATAGAGTCTACATAGTATTTCTATGGATCTAAGGAAATTAGAAAACAATATTTTCGACATAGAAATCCAGGATGAAATCAACGTGGTCCCCATGAGAATATACATTGAAGAATGGTTCTAACAAAGAATCGACAAACTCATCGAGGAAGGGAAAAAACCGGTTGGAACGATTCCAGCGACCATCGATGATAGAAAAAAAAGTGCATCGGCTTCATAGTAAGTCTATACTAATGTCATCTTGTTTTCTTTATCAATCCAATTATTCTACCTCTTTAAATAGAAATCTCTAACCAAACACTCATAACTTCCAATTTCTTATTTTCAGGTATTCCTCTCTACCGTCGCGTACTTCTTCTTTCTACAGTCCTAATTCTTGTTCTTATTTCTTTTTTATGGTCCACGGGAGCCCCAATCCTAGTCTATATGAAAAACACATTTAAATTTCTAGAAATATGGAACAGATTCCATAAATATGTAGTTTTGATAAATTTCAAGGAAAGCTAATTTGAGAATGCTAAATTTTTTGTCATTATTAGTATTCTATTGTATTTGAATGTTTAATTTGTATGCTTCATAAATATGGAACAGATTCCAGAAATATGTAACAAACATTATTATTTTTTGATAAATTTCAAAGAAAGCAAGAACCTTTGTTGCAATTATTAGTATTTTATTATATTTGAATGTTTAATTTGTATGCTTCAGAAATATGGAACAAATTCCATAAATATGTAAAAGACATTATTAATTTTTGATAAATTTCAAAGAAAACAATAACCTTTGTTGCAAAACATTATATTAGTATTCTATTGTATTTGAATGTTTAATGTGTATGCTTCAGAAAAATGGAACAGAATCCAAATGCTAATTTTTTCGTGTCCGTGAACCTTTTGCTTAATATTCTATTGTATTTGAATGTGGTCCTTTTTCCCTGGAACCTTTATTGCAAATCATTTAGACAGAAGGAAAAAACTGTCTCGTTCGCATATTAACCCGGGGGGTCATCTACAATCCAAATGTCTTGTGGTTGGCCAGTGGCACGATGCCACAAAGTCATCCTTTGCATGGGTACCACATGTACTTCAACCTGCTTCCCACGTTTATGTATTTGGTCCCACCGTAGCAGTGCATTTATTCCCAGTCCAACCTGGTAGGAACTACGCTGCCATGCAACACTTGTTTTATATATTCCCTTAAACATACCTCTTACTATTATACTATCATTATGCTTACCTTCATTAAACTTACTATTTTTTTTTAACTATATCACTTTACTTATAATTTTGTTAATTCTCTCTTTTCACTATTGACTTATTATGTATATTACACTTTTCACTTTTGATGTACAATTTCTTTTTATCCAATTATTATGCACATTACTAATATAACTCACTATTATATTGTAAACTTATATACCACCACCCACACATATATACAAACATTACTAACAAGACTATATATATGGAATATTTGTTTTTATATATTTATATATAAAAACAAACATTGCTAACAATATAAATATAAATATAAATATAAATATATATATATATATATATAAACTTACATTTTGACATTGGTTATTGTCTTGTTAACATATTGTAGATATTGTTAAAAATAAACAAGTAAATTCATTTTATTTTGTTATTTTCATAATCCTTTATTCACTTGTTCATTTATGTTTTTAGGTTTGACATTATACATTATCTCTTAGATTTTTATTTTATTTACCAATATAATAAAAGAGAAAATGATCAACTACAATAATCACACTTAATCATAACTAACCAATTAAACCATCATTTTAAATTTAAATGAAAAACAAAAATTAATAATTTAATTACATATTTCAATTAAAATAATATATTAATAACATTTTAATTTTACATATTTTATGGATTTAGTAACTTTTCTACTTAACATACTTTGCCAACTTCACATAGAGCTTCAAATACATAAAGTAATTTGATATAGCAGTTTGAATCTTTTGACGGTGTAGAACATGTGACCAACTCTCTCCATATGTCACAAGTGATACATGAGAGTGAAGTTTGGACCTTGTTTTTTTTTTTCTATCTCTTATTCATTATTATGTGAATAAGAAAGGTCCGGGGTAATATGGATATGGCTTTATGTTAGTTAAAAATGTATTTTGGTTATTATATCATAAAATAGAATCAAAACCCTTTCCAACTTATCCCAAAGTATGTTCACTTTGTAGATTTTACATAGTTCAAATTCAACCCAAAGGATGCTATAAGATTGGAAACCAAAAATAGAAACCAAAACCTTCAAAAGGATTTATTGTATATTCATCGCCCAACAATCGAGCAAATCACCCACCTTATAATCCCAAAAAAATAAAAAAATTGCAGACCTATAAATATGTAGCTTTAGATACAAAAAATCCATTTTGATTGCATTATTCAATGCATAATCTAAAATAAAATAATAAATATGGAAGGATACTACCCAATCCCTGATTTGAGATGAAAGGACCAATCTACCATTAAAGTACATATACCACTCGAATGTAAACCTACTAAACCCATCTAAACAAGGACTCATTTAGAATAAGTACATCTACCACTCGATTGTAAACCTACCAAACCCATCTAAACAAGGACTCATTTAGAATTTTAGATGATCAAGATGGGTTGTGGGGATTGGGGTTAAAAACCATTAAAAGTTATTTAGTTTCCATTCCCTTAAACTAGCAGGAAAATCCCCCCTTTAACTACACCAGGGTTCAAGATGTAGACATAGCGAATAACCGTCTAAAATCTAATCAATTCTCAATACTACCCCAAACATACCAAAACTAATGTAAAGAAAGCAAAGAGAGAAAATATTGGGTAACTATACCTCTGATCCCACGTCTGGTGATGATCTCCCCACACTTGAATGTTCCACTGACTACACGTCTCCTCCCAAGGCTGACCTGCATCCAAATATAGGGAAACAAAGAACTACAAGCATGCTATTCTATACATAAGTTAGGGTTAGATGTGATGCTAAGTATAAATCAATACAAATAATCAAGACACCATCATTTGGGACAGGAAAATGTAATTCCTTTATTCATAATATGAAGATTATACCTTACAATCTAAGTCGTCCACCATTCCGCGAACCTGGTCCAGGATCCTCTTTACCGTGATCCAAGTGAACCTTGTATGAACTTATTCTCTCAACCTTCCGATCACTTCTATGAAAGGGAATGGGTTAAATGGAGGAAGAAGGGGCTGATGAGGGAATGCTGAGGCAATTTCTCACAAAGGAAACAATATCTTGGGCAAGGAGGGGAAGTGAAATTGGACAGAGTTTCATTATTCTTATTCTTAGATGTGAAATGAGACCCCAACACCTCCTTTTGTATGACAAAAGGATGGTTATTCGGTTGGGTCATAGGCTATATCAAGTGGATTAGTTAGGAAACTTCCAATAGCCCGTGAATTTCAACGAATTCCTTGCAAATTTATTTTTTTTGCAACTTTTGCAAGCATACGCGAGCTGTAATGGTGCAACATGCATATGTACACGAGTTTTAGTGGTGCAACAAGCGTATGCATGCATGATGTAATGGTGCAGGGCATGTACATCATCCAAAAAATGGTTTTTTAAGAAGAGCTTCTCAGCAGTGCCTTGGAAAAATATACAAGAAAGAGGGCCAATGCCATGTATGCGTGAGTAGGGAAATTTAGGGCTATAATAGATTCCCCCTAATGTGTGAGTTCAGAAGAGCAACTGATGGCCAAAATAAATTACAATATCTTCACCAATTTACGAAATCGAGTGATCCCGGGACCATAGTTCGGGAGGTGCCATCTGTAAAACAACAATTGTCTCTCTGAGGCGGGCATACCCATGCTCAAGATGAAATAAATCATGGCTTCCAATCAAATACATTGAAGATCCATGTCATATAACTATATAAAGTGTATCTGCGAGAAATACACAACACATCTACATCTCAAATTCAATCAAATATATACAAATATAGTATCCATCTTCAAGAATCTAGTGACACCCAATGGCTTGAGATGAGGTCTTCATAGCTTGAGCAACAACTTCAAGATCTTCAAAACTTAGGTAGGAGCATAATGGAAGTGTATAACTCACTACCCTTAGGTCTTCGACGAATCATTGGAAAAATACATGAGGATTTCGATGATCAGGCAAAGAACTTCATCGATTTTGAATGAGGACTTGACTAGACTCTCGGGATGGAACACTCATGAGGTCAAAAGAGAAATTGCAGACAGGCCGACTCAGGTTGGGTGAAACATCCCTTGGACAAAAGCACGAAATATGATCAGACTCAAGCAACATGACATTGACATAAGTTCACGATGCAGAAGGCAACACAAACTCTCCATGTGTTTGGAGGAGTAACCGAATGGAGGAGGACACAACTCTATGTAGTAAGAACAACTTCATAAGGTCACACTAGATCCCAATGCTTTAAGAAAAAATGGACTAGGACGTGATTTGTCCAAGGGCGACTCATTGTGCTGCTAAAAAGAAATACATATTTCCTATCCCCGCTTTTTGGAATATTTGATTTTTTTGTCTTTTTCAATTTTTTAAAGAGCTTGAAAAAGAATAAAAGAATGCTACATTACAAAGGAGGAACGAGTGTCCCCAGCAAGAATACTAGTTCCAAGCACAAGGAACATACTAATTCTTAGAGCAAGGAGACATGTGCAGAAAAGGACACTCAGGGAAAATTCCTCCATGGGTCAAGGTATCAAGTCACAGAGGCAAGAAGTGTTACAAGGCTTGCGTATAAGGCATGCTTCAAAGGTTCAGTTGAGAGCAACATGGAGTCGACATTAGGCCAAAGATGCAAAGATGCAAATGGAATTAAGCAAGACACAATGAGACCCCTTCAATGTAATTTCTAGCCCAGAGAAGGTAAGGTTGATAGTTTTTTCACGTTTAGAGAGTCTGAAAAACGTAAAAGAAGACTCCAGGGAGTACCTTTTTCGAAGATAGTCTAGTCGGTTCGGAAAAGGGGTAAACTTGCACTGAAAATATGTCTATTCAAAACCATTTTAACGAGTGTGACAAAGACAAGATCACTTGGCAATATTTTCAATTTTAAGGAGTTTGAAAAGAGCTTAACTATGGACTCACAACCTTTTTCTGAGTTTAGTCTTCTTAGCCCGAAAAAATATAAAAGTTACTGAGGAGAACTCTGTTAAGGTCCTAACCCGCACATAGGTAGATTAATGTATTCGGATGTAATAAAGGTCAATATTAATAAG
>JASDQU010200827.1:0-17969 GCA_032191745.1 Picea mariana | reverse complement strand
AAAAAAAAAAAATTGGGCCGACATATTTTCGCCAGTTTCGGGCCAACATATTATCGTCGGGCCGACATATTTCCGGGACCACATGATATTAGGTGGTTTTCGGCACATGGTTTTTTCCGATGGTTTTCTATTTTCGGTTAAGGAATTAGGGTTTTGGACTAATCCAGGTCACTGGGTTAGGGTTTTGGATGCCGCTGGCTCCTATATGTATATTGTATTGTAAACAATGTAACACAATGTATCAATATAATATTTGTTGGTTTTCTCGGTTTGGGTTTCCAGGTGAAAAATCTCTGTGCAATGTTTGTATTTGCCATTGTATCTTTTCTGTTCTTTTCCGAATATCAGTTTGCAGTAGATATTGTACAAGGTTAGAATTTACAAAGACTAGTCTTCCTCTTCTCTACTCATAAATATGCTTAGCTCTCCTTATGGCCTCCTCCAAAGTCTTGGGTTTATAATATGGTACCTTGTCACTATAGAAAGAAGGTAACCGACATAGAAACCTTTGGATTTTGATATTTTCATCCTTTGTGAAACCAACGTAATTCAACAACTCAAAGAACCTCTTGTCATACTACTCCATTGTCATGCTTCCCAACTTAAGTTCAAAGAACTAATTCATCTTCCTTTCATATTAATTATCTAACAAATATTTATCCTTGAAATATAAGTTGAATTTCCTTCATGATAATTTATTCTCATCGATGTGCTCGGCTTACTTAAGTTGATCCCACCACATGGTTTCCTATCCTTGCAAGTTATAGGTTGCAATTCTTGTTTCTACTCAAGAGGAGTAATGATGAAACTAAAAATATTTCTTCATTTCTAATATAAAGGCATTGGCCTCTTCTCCCTTCCTTTTATCACTATTTAAAGTTGGTGTCTTAATTTTCTTGAGTTCACCTTGAAAGATGTTTTCCTTAGGCCTTCTCCTCTTCCTCTTGATAGGAGATAAACTTGGGATTTTCCCCAAACCTAAACTGGCATGAGCTCTCTGGGTGGATTTATTTGTATAATGATGGAACTTGATCCTGCTTCTTGAGTACCTATCATTCCCTTGATTATCCTTTCTACTATGGGATCCAGATGTTGTCACTTGTTTGGAACTAGATACTTTCTTTGAACCAGAGTCTTTGTTGACATCTTTCTGCATCATATTCATAATTTGTAGATCCTCCTCATAAACCTTCATAATATTCTCATTATCTTCCCTATATCTATGAACTTCCCTTTCCATGCTTCTCATAGTAACAAATTGATATATAGGCTCCTCTATGCATATTTCCATTGGATTATGTCTCAACATTTCCCATGCTACCATACATCCTTCAGAATTCTTATTCATAGCCAAAATACCTTTGGGTATTCTCCATGAATTCAGTTCTCATATACGAACCAATATTCCCTCTTAAACCTCTAATTCTATAAGAAAATATGATTTCAATAAAACTTCTATTAGAAAAAACATACATACACATTTCTGAAAAAAAATAAACATCAATTACTTCTCTTTAGGCCACCATTCATATTCTTTTGATTTTATTGTAAAATATGTTATTCAGATCAAAATTATGTCCCGATAGATGGCTTATTGTCCTCAATGCCTTTCCATTTACTATTCATTTACTCAAATCATAGCTTGGAGCATAAAGTTATGCCTCTCTGAAGTTGTTGGGAAATTTTCCCTAATCGATGATGTGTCCCTACCAATTGAAATCGAAACCTATCTAGATTGTGATGGATGACATGGACCTGGTCTACCCATTAGACATAGGTCTTACCTTCAGCCTAAAGACTATCACAAACCCATTTATTAAAAGTTCCCATCAAAAGTAACTTATGTAGGCACTCCATTTCTTTCTGAGATCCAAAGTTTGAAACACTATCATACTCCTCCATCTGGTTCATCCTTGCGAAACATCCTTTCCGAATGACACTTCTCGACATCAGAATCTCCCAAAATATCATATGACTGAGATATGAGACAGATGTGATACACATTCATCGCTTCTTTAGGAAACCTCCATCGAAAGGAAAACTTACTACAGGACCCTCTGAACACACTCTCCTAATGGATCGGATGACAAGTAATTGTCCCAATGAAAAGTCCAGATAACAACATATTCTCCACCTAGTTGAGATATATTCAATTGGACCAACTCCTTTGTAAGCGAAAACCACCATGAGACCTTCTAAATGACTCCTTCCAAACATTTATTCCCTAATGGATGATCAAGATCTAACCACTTTCCAATCTAATGGTCAAGAAACAATTTTATCATTTACCTTTATCCAAAATCCATTGTGGGTCCCACCTATACTTGAATACCACGTGGAAATCTTTGGTTTACTTCCCTTGCTAAAACGACATCTGACATGGAAGCTAATGTGGCACTATATTTCACCTGCGACCCTTTTGAGATAACATGATCATCCAATAAATTGGATGGTCAATGATCATACTGACCAATGGCCTCAATCATCTCATGTTTGCAAGCTATGCACTGGTTACCTCGGTCGGATGACCTCTTTAGAAAACACAACACCACTATCATGCTTTCCAAACGGATCTTCGTTGCTCATTCTCCAAGCTAACATAATTTTGGTCGTTGATTTTCTCAACACTTCATCAATGGTCGATGATCAATGATTTCCTTAGTGAACTAAACTTCTTCATGGATTTCCCCAAACCCCAATCATTGATTATAGATATTTTGTTTGTTGACATGGCATGACACTTGGATGTTGACATGACATAACACATGGATGATAACATGATAACCTAGATGATGTGTAATGACACATGGATGCTAATGTGGCATGACACGTGGATGTTGACAGGGCATGAAACATCATCACCCTCTTTAAAATGAATCACAACAGGATCACCTCAGACAATTATCTCCCACCGAATGGAAAATCTACTAAAAAAGGTCATTATTGCATTATTTCCCAACTCCATTCCATTCAATCCATTGAGACGCCCTCTGTGCACCTTGACCTCCAATATATACTCTCTTGACACCAAGCTATTTTTAACACTCCCCATACTCTTCCTCCTTCTCATGGCATACATGATCACTCCATTCCTCTAGTACCAAACAATCTTCCTCCCAGTGTTCACCCTTATCATCATTCCTTTTCCCAGAAAAAATAACTTGAGAAAAATGTTCAAGAATTTATAGAATTAAGTGTTATCCACCCTAATACAAGCCCCTATTCTTCTTCAATAGTCATGGTACTCAAGAAAAAAGGAACTTGGTGCATGTGTTGTTATTTTTGTGCCCTGAACAAACTCATAGTCAAAGACAAATTTTCCATTCCTGACATTGATGACCTCTTGGATAAATTGAGTGGTGCTCAATACTTTACCAAACTTGATGTTCATTCTTGCTACCAATAGATACATATGAAAGAGGAAGGAATTTGCAAGACTTCCTTTATAACTCATGACTATCACTATGAGTTCTTGGTCATGCCCTTTGGCCTATGTAATGCCCCCTTCACTTTCCAAAGTCTCATGAATCATGTCTTCCATCCTTTCCTCCATCATTTTTTCTTAGTTATTTTTTATGATATTCTCATCTATAGTAAAACTTGGCAAGCCCATCTCGCCCATGTGGATCAAGTTCTCCATCTACTCTCTAAGCACAATTTTTTTCTCAAATGGTCTAAATGTGCTTTTGGAGCCTCTGAAGTTAAGTACCTAGGTCATATTTTCAGCAAGTATGGTGTACACGTGGATCCTAAGAAAATTTAAGCTATAAAGGATTTCCCTCACCCAAAAACTCTAAAAATATAACATGGTTTCCTGAGTTTAACGGGATATTATCATAAGTTTGTTCATAATTATGGAAAAATTGTAGCACCGTTCACTTCTCTCCTTAAAAGGAATTCCTTCAGTTAGACTCTAGTAGATGATTAATCATTCCAAGCCTTAAAAGATGTTATGTGCACAACTCCTATCCTAACACTACCAAATTTGTTTGATATTAGTGTTAGCATCAGACAGGTATATCTACACAGGTGTATGTGTATAGACATGTGGAAATCGTCCAAAGCCTTCTACTCTTGAATTTACTTTAATTAAAGGAATTATTAAAGTAAAATTATTTTATTGAGTTATGTAATTAGTTAGTTGAGTTATTTAAGGAAAGTGATAAAAGTATTTAGCATGTACTATTAGCATGCAATCTTCGCATACAATATAAATATCATGTGAGATTAGAAATAGATTATAACTTAGGATTATAAAATCAAGGCTAGGGTGAAGGAGGAGATACATTCACAAAGATATACCAATGAAAGGCTTTAGCTAGTGTGGAGTCATTCAAGAGTGTAGAAGCAAAAAAGGACTTTTTCTTACACTTGACACTTGATAGATTCAAGGAGACCTGGGATAGGGGAGGAGAAGGACTTAGATATAGAGATTAAGTCATGGAGAAGAGAGAATAGAGGCTTACGTAGGTGGGCTTTAGTCTAAGGAGGCCATACGAGAGTGTTGGATCATACAAAACTTGTCGTACAAGTTTTCCATATGGATACACTATTCATAGTGTAGATAGTTGTGTATATATGTGATTCACTAGAAGGTGAATAATGTATGCCTCAAAAAGCATTCCATAACTTGTTGTACAATAGGTAAAATCTTTCCAAGTTAGTTTGTAGTGCTATTTCTTTGACTGGGTCATTATCCCTATTATGGGAGCCCTGATTTTAGCCTAACAAAATCATTCTCGACACTGATTTTCCCTCCAATGTTTTTCAAGTGGTTTATACCTGAAAATTGTGGTGTTCTTATGCGTTTGATTTTTTCTTCCTTGTTTATGTTTCTGGTACATGTTTAGTTGATTACTCAGTTGTGATTTTATTATATAAAGTAATTTTTTTTTGAGCTAATTTTCAGGTGTTGAGTAGGAGAAATTTCAACATGGTACCAAAGCATATCAAGGGTTGAATCCTCTAGGAAAATTCAACATGATATCAGAGCAAGGTTACTCTGGAAGAAAAGCAAGTGCACATGGTATTGGCAAATCTATGTGATCTGAGTGACCAAGGGAGAGATAAATTTCATATCTAGGGTTACAGGATCATATCTATGGGATCAGGAGTGTCAAGGTTGGTGCTTGAAGGACTAAGCACATATTCATATGAGATCTTAGTTTAACTACAAACCAACAAGAAGAAATCAAAAGAATAATTTGTGGGAAGCAAAAGAGTGGTTTGTTGAGCAATGGAAAGATGTCATGTAGTCAATAAGGAAATATCAGATAGGTGGAGAAGGACTTTCATCTAGAGATATGAGCCACATGAGAGAACATAGGAGAAAAGAAGGACTTTTTCTCATGTGCCTGTGTCATCCACTTAGGATCAAAGACATGCTTTTTATCAAGTGATTGAGCCACAAAGGACAGTGACTCAAGGGGATCTCATATGGGTGAAGAAGGAAGTTCATCCAAATATCAAAGGGTGATAGATATATTGGTGTTAGTGACTCATGTATAGAGAAAAGAAGGAATTTTTCTCATAGATATCTTAGCACGGGGTGAAGAATGAATTTCACCTAGAGATCTAATCATCCCAAAGGAGAAGAGAAGCCATAGGAGTAGGCAGGATAGAATCATGAGAATCAAACATATCCAGGAAGAAAAGGTGTTATAGGTACAGGATCGTATAATAGCAGAAGAGGTGCTTGGTGGAAGGTGTTGGCTATTTGTGAGTGGACAGAAAATACACACAAAATGAGATAGTAAGATCTCATAGAGTGGGTGGAGAAAGACTTTCATCCAAGTGTGTAAGGCAGGGTTAGAGTAAAGGATTAATGGGGAAGCAAGGGATATGGTAGCTAGCAATATCAAAGGAATCATATTGAAGTAAGGCTATTTGTTTCATTGTATTATTCCTTAGGTGGACCATTATTGCTAGAAGGGAGCCTAGGATTTTATTTTAATAAAATAAACTAGAGCTAGAAGCAAGGGAGATATTCAACAGTCTAATAGAGGACTCGAGAACCCATGTGGAGCTTGGTGATGATTCCATGTATACAATGAAGGGAGATGAAATGTTTTTGTTCCAACTTGAGTCAATAGGTTCATTAGAGTCCCGAGATTTTCTTTATGTGTCAGAACTAAAGAAGAACTTTCTCTTAGTTTTAGTTTTAGAGGACATGGGTTTTGTAGTTACTTTTCATAGAGGGAAAGTACTCATATGTTCATAGA
Organism: Picea mariana; assembly: GCA_032191745.1. Classification (NCBI taxonomy): domain Eukaryota; kingdom Viridiplantae; phylum Streptophyta; class Pinopsida; order Pinales; family Pinaceae; genus Picea; species Picea mariana. The sequence goes on along the minus strand of JASDQU010200827.1, from coordinate 11,748 downwards.
GATCTCTTCTTGACACAAAAATGAGCATTGGTGTTAGAGAGGGAAGGTTATACAGGTCACAGGGTCATCTAGTAAGAATATCCAATAGGATCTTAGATCATGCATCGATGTCAACGACATAGGATGAGGAGAAGGAGGCTTTGAAGGATGAGTAGATTTCATAAATTTCTAATGTGCAGAGTAAACCCTCATATGGGAAGAGGGATTTAACCCCTTTCGTTCCTGTTAGGAGACCAAGTTGGTCTGATATGACATTGATGGATGCTCATGAGTAGGAAGCTTCTAGGAACATATTGAGGAAGAGCAAACCTTCAATGAAGTTTCCAAGATTCACGAAATTGATATGTAGAATCATCAATTTCGAGACTTCTAGTATTCAAGGAGAAACTGTCCAAAAGGGTTGGAGGAATTCCAGTATGCAAGATGCTGTGTGTGACATTTTGCTAGAGTCAGAGTCAGAACTAGTTCTAGGTGGCTCTTTGGGAAATAACTTCCTCAGTAAGAGGGAGTATTGATGTTAGTGGTAGCATCGAATAGATATTTATGCACATGTCTATGTTTCTAGACGTGTGGAAATCATCGAGATCCTTCTACTCTTAAAGTTACTTTAATTAAGGTAATTATTAAAGACAACTTATTTTATTTAATTATGTAATTAGCAAGTTGAGTTATTTAAGGAAAGTGCTAAAATTACTTAGCATGTAATCTTAGCATGAAATCTTTACATGCAGTCTGAATCTTAAGTGAGATTAGAAATAGATTATAAATCATGATTATAAAAGAAAGGATAGGGTGAAGGAGGAGATACATTCACACAAAGATAACAAAGAAGGACTTTTTCTAGTGTGGAGTCATTCGAGAGTGTAGAAGAAAAGAAGGAATTTTTCTTACACTTGACACTTGGTAGATTCAAGGAGACTTTGGATAGGGAAGGAGAAGGACTTCCATCTAGATATCAGGTCAAGGAGAAAAGGGAACAAAGGCTTACACTAGTGGGTTTCAGTTTGAGGAAGCCATGAGAGAGTGTCGGATCATACAAAACTTGTCGTACAAGTTTTCCATACGAATACATGGTTCACAGTGTAGACAGTCATTTATATATGTGATTCACAAGAAGGTGAATTGTGTATGCATAAAAAATCATGCCAAAACTAATTATACAGTAGGTCATATCTTTCCAAGTTAGACTGCAGTTGTATTTCTCTATGTGGGACATTATCTCTATTACGGGAGACTTGATTTTAGCCTAATAAAATCATTTTTGGAACTATTTTTCCCTCAAGTGTTTTTCCAGGTATTTATACCCAAAAATTTTGATGTTCTTATGTGTTTGATTCGGTTTCCTTGTTTATTCTTACACTGCATTTTTAGTTGATTACTCAATTGTGATTTTAGTAAACAAGGTGATTTTTTAAAGCTAAATTCTAGGTGTTGAGTAGGAGAAATTTCAAAATGGTATTAGATCATATCAAGGGTTGAATCCTCTAGGGAAATTCAACAGACTTGACCAAGAATTTTTTCCTAGAATGTGATGCATTAGGGAAAGGAATTGGGGTATTCCTTATGCAATATGGCCAACCTTTGGCTTTCACTAGTAAACAACTATCAGAGTGACATTTGATCCAGTCAATCTATGAAAAGGAAATGTTGGATATCTGCATGCAATGAATCTCTAGTGTCATTATCTATTGGGGAAATTCTTCCAAATTAAAATTGATCATCGTAGCCTCAAGTATTTTATGAAAAAACAATGGGTGGTGAAGATGTTTGTATATGATTATGAGATCATCTACAAGAAGGGAAAAGAAAATGTGGTTGTTAATGATATTTCAAGGAAATATGAATAAGAAGGTTCTCTATTTTACCTATCATTCTTTGTAGCATAATGAATTGAGGTCATTCGGTAGGAATGGTTGCAAGAACCCAAAATTTCCATCCTAATACAAAACTTGCAACAAGATCCTCAAGATTCTCCAGGCTACCCTTGGAACAATGAAGATATCTTCTATAAAGTTCATTTGTATTTAAGAAAATAGTTAAACCTTAAATCCAAGGTGTTCTCTAAGTTTCATGCTTCACCCTCAACTGGGAATTCAAGGTTTACAAAAACCCATGAACGATTCAAATGTTATTTTTTATGGGATGATATGAAACAAGACATCCACACCTTTGTGGCTGAATGTGATACTTGTCAAGGAAATAAGGGTGAAACAATCAAATCTCCATGAACACTTGAATCTCTCTCAATTCCACCTATTATTTGGAGAGATATTTCTATGGATTCCATTGTTGGCTTACCTAAATAGGCCAATAAGTCAGTCATGATGGTGGTTGTAGATCATCTTTCCAAATATGCTCATTTTTTTTCTCTTCAACACCCATAGTGGATCATTTTTTTATGGATAATATATTCAAACTCCATGGCATGCCTCATTCTATCTTCTTTGACCGTGATCCAAATTTCGACAACAATTTTTGTAAATAATTGTCGTGACTCCAAGGAACCCAATTGCATCTTAGAACTGGCTATCATCCCCAGACTTATGAATGAACTAAAGTTGTGAACAAGTGTTTGGAAACATGTTTGTGGTGTTTTACAATTGATATAAAAAATCAACAGGCTCTGTGGATACCCCTAACTGAATGGTGGTACAACACATCTTATCACACTGCCACTCGCATGACACCCTTTGAAGAAGTCTACACAAAAATCCATCGTCGGTTATCTCATACATGCAAGGTGTATCCAAGGTTCAATATTTTGAAAATAACCTTACATTCTGAGCAACCATTCTCCGTAGCCTCAAAGAAAATTTGGTCCTAGCTCAAAATTGAATGAACCAACAAGAAGATTAGTTTCATTTCAAATGTCAATTTGTTGAAGGGGACTAGGTGTTTCTTCATATGCAACCTTGTAAATAGACTTCACTCAAATTTGAACATTGTAAGAAACTTGCCCCCAAATTTTATAGTCCCTAAACAATTCTCAAGCGAGTGGGGCCCATGGTCTACCAGTTATATCTACCCACTCACTCTAAGATCCATCGTGTTTTTCATGTCTCGTTCTTAATGAAAGTGATTGGAAGTAAATGTTAGACTTAAACCAGTCTCCCTGAGATGGATGAAGAAGATTCCATTTGGTTGTAGCCACAAGTAGTCTTGGACCAGTGCGATTGTTGTCTCTATTAGCACACCATCAAGGAAGTGTTATTTCCTTGGAAGGATACACCTCTAGAATATCCCACCTAAGAGTCAGCTACCATTCTACAAAAATTTCCTCATCTCAAACCTTGAGGACAAGGTTGTTTTTCAAGGGGGAGGGAATGTTAGGGAGCTAACCTCCATAACCCCTCATATAAGCAGAATAATATATTTTCCATGTAATAAAGGCTGATATTAGTAAATAATAACTATTTAATAATGTGAATAAGTCTAATGTAAGAATACTTAATAGAATCTTTCTCTTCTAGAAAGATCCTCGTCTAGATTATTCTTTAGAAGATAGAATTATTATAAATAGGAGTAGAAGGCATGAGCAAGTTTTTTCTTGAGAATTATTGTAATAGAGATCTGCTTTGTTGGAGGTTTCCCCCTCAAAGAGGAAAGTGAACTTGGATTTTTATCAATAAATGTATCATTTTTGGTGTTTTTGTTATCTACATTTTGGTGTTTCCCTAGTATTTGCTTCAATATTTCTATTTTTTTCTTATTATAATGCATCTGATACCTTACACCCACAAAGAACTATTAAAATGGAATGTTGCTTTTTTGAATCTGTCTTGTGATGTATCAATGGATTCTTGAGCAAATGATGCTTTACAAACTCATTTGATATTAACGTGGAAGTCCTTTAAAGTTCTTTGAAGACCTTTCCATATTTTTTATATATTTCATTTTGCAAAGCTATAGTTGATTTTGGGTTTTCACATTATTTTAAAAGGAAGGCATAATATCTATTGAAAGAAGACTTCAAACCCTGCAAATACATATTTGCAGACATATTTATTTCTTCTTATTGAATAAGATGACGTACTTGACAAGTACATATGAATATAAGAATTTGTACATTTGTCTATAAAAGTTTGTACATATGTATATAGGAGTTTTATTGGAAGATTCTTTGGGTTTTTTTTTTATTGTATGTATCTAAGGTCATAATAAGACTATTCCATATATCATGAAAGAGAATTACCACCTCTATAAAAACGAGGAGATTATTTCTTGTTTCCCACAAGAATTTCTCTCAATGTTAGTGATTTTCCCTTGACAAGAAAATAGATCAACAAACCCTTGCCAAGACACCAAGAGGAAAAAAAAAGAAAAGGATCAAATACTTACCCAAGCTAACAAGAGAATAAGGGAGGAGAAAACCTTAAAACATCTTCTCTCCAAGTGGTATAGTAACATTTTGATGGATTGATCTTGAAAGATAGTAGAATTCTTGAACATTCACAAAAAATCTTCGATGATCCAAGAATAAACCAAGAAAGATAAAACTCCAAGAATTGACACGAAAAACTCAATAGGTATATCTTCAACAAATTGTATTCTCAAATGATATCCAATAACAATAACAAATTGCATTGGGAGGAGATCCTTTATTTGTAGATGAGGATTCTCCATCATTCTCATTCTTCATTATTTTTTATCTCCCTAAAATTATCCTAGGAGAATCACAAAAACTGACTTGTCATCCACCCAATGAATGAGAATAAGTCAAATATAATTAAAAAATTCCAAGTGTACAATAAAACCCTCATGAGAAGAGGATGTCTAATGTCCCCATTTTTAATTCCCAAGTTAGCAATGTGTATTGCAAAAAGGATGCATGGTCGTTGGCCCAACAATGTAATATGTAAATGATGTATAATAACAAATAATAAATAAAATATATTGTCGGTTGTAGGAAGGCATAAACAAATACATGGGGGATAAGTTTCCACAAGACAGGGGGTGAACAAAAATGGAATTACCCATGCCTATTAAACCAAATCCATCTTTCTAAATTATCTTTACAATGAACCTTCTATTTCCTCTTGAGTGTTTCTAAGNATGGAATTACCCATGCTTATTAAACCAAATCCATCTTTCTAAATTATCTTTACAATGAACCTTCTATTTCCTCTTGAGTGTTTCTAAGCCTTAATAATTGAATACATGTAAGAGGGTGGTTGTGTGAATTCACCTCAAAAAGTTATTAATATCATGGGATTGAGTACAATAAACCTTGGGAATTGGGAGATTCAACATGCATGGAGGGGAAGGAAATTTGTATGGAAAAAGAGAGTAGTTTTTATAGCCATATTTTTTTTACATAAACAAAGTTTTGAGTAATGAATCTTGAAGGAACCATAGTGGGCATGTTTTATAGCTGCTTGGAGTTGTAATTTCATGGAGAAATATCTTGTAGGCATGTGAGTGTTATTCTACCCAATAAATTTTAAAAGGGAGAAAGTAATTTTCTACTGTGAAAATTCATGTTGTAGTTGTAGATTCTTGGTGTCCCCAGCAAAGAGATTTCCTTTCCAACCTATTTTGGAGACATGGAGGGAAGTGGGATAGCATGAGGGATTTTTTGGCATATAATGGGATCCCATTCCTTGGATTATGAAGGTTGAGGAGAAAGAGAGGTGGTGGATTTGAATGACTATGGGAATTATTTTGCTAAGAGGGGACCATAAACTACCTTAGGAAATACCATCTATTTTGGATTCATATCCCCATCTCAGGGGTGACTTGTTGTTAAGAACTGGAACAACAAGTCTATGGTTGGGTGGAATGCCCATCCTTTGCATTATGTTTCTTGTTTGTTATTAAGATAAGTGATCATTATCCTTGCGTTTAATTATGTTGAATGTTGAGTTTAATTGTTATGCATTTCACTCTTCATTTTTTATTATTTACTATTATCTACCATGGGTAAATGTTGTAATTACATCTGAGTTTCATGTGACTAAATGTTGGTGTATGTGTTTAATTGTTGTTATGCATGATTAAGATAATTGCATTCACGTTTTTACTTAATATGGAAAGTTGCATGAGCTTGCATGTCGTGTTATGAATTTTTCCGCATTTAAAATTGATATCAAAATCATATTTGATTTTTTTAGTAGTAAAGAGACTAATATTGAAGGATGGGTATGTTGTAGAGTGGTATTAGATCTTTTGGTTCAACAACAGACTTGTATGGGCTAAAGATCAACTCAAATTTGGTAAATTTTTTATTAGAAAGAAACAAAATGGATACTTCAATATATCTAGGGTACAATTCATTTTGGTATACATTACACTTTTTGTGGGGAGGGATTCCTTTGTTTCTTAGTTTCAATCATTTTGATTGGGTTGGTGACCCTGATTATCATAAGTCTACTACAAGTTATATTTTCAGACTTGGTTTCAGACCTGTCATTTGGGATTGTAAGAAACAACAAACTCTTCTCTTTCTCCATTAGGATAAGAGTACCGAGAAAAGTTTAATGGAATTCAAGAATCCTCGTGGCTTCAAACAATCCTTTAAGAGTTTGGATTCTAGTAGCATCATCCAACCACACTCTGGTATGAAAATTAGAGTGCCACCAAGCTTGCCAATGATCCAATTCAACATCACCACAACAAATACACTAAGATGCACATGGACACCATAAAAAATTATATTCAAGATCGTGTTCTCAAATTGCACTTCTTTCCTATAGATGATCATGTTGCAGATATTTTCACAAAGTCTCTTATAGAAGAGAAGTTTTTCAAACTTTGATCTATATTAGGAGTGCAAGAATTTGTCATTAAAGGTGGATAGGCTGTAATTCCTCCTTCATTATCCTATTATATCATCTTTATTAATCATTCAATCCTATCCCAAGTTGTTCTTAATGTAGGATGTTATGATATTTAGGCACTTATGAGTTAGTTAAGATCAACTTGGTCTAATGTGTCTTTAGGTAATTTTATTTTTTTTAGTGTGTTTCCTTAGTATGCATTAGTATGCATTTGTATTTATGCAATTTGATGGTCACTATATGTTCTATAAATAAAGTGATCTGATGGTTCATATTCTCCTTAATACTAACAACTATAGTGATCCATGTCTGAACTCCTGATTGGTCTATGATCTCTTTTTAAAGAGCATGAAGAGTCATATGTTGATGATCAATTTTGAGAAACTCATATGTAAAATTATTTTCTTTTTCATTAATATGTTGCCTCAAGTGACCATGTTTCGTAAGGCCATGGACAGTTTCCCTCTTTCCAGATGTTAACCACATAATACATTGGTGTTCTAATATTTGATCTGTTTGTGTGAGTGGCTTCTTAAGGTCTTTGATTTGTGTGGAGATACCTCATTTCCAAAACATTGTAAGAATATATATATTTTTCCTTAAAATCAATAGTGATCTCTAAAAATGTAGACACAAGTGTAGGTCATTCATTATCCTTACTTAAAATTTTAAATTATATGTGGTTAATAAACAAAAAAAATATCCCATTATATGTACATAATTGTTTTAAAACAAATTATGAGTATGGAGGTAAGAAAATATCTACAAATATTATTTGTACTTCACGGTGAAATTCTCAACAACAAAAAAGAGTTTAGAGGGGTTAAAGTTGAAGAAACAAAAAAATTGTAGTTTTCTTAATAAAACTCAATAAAAACCCATTTTCATGTTTTCAACCATCAACAATATCCACATTTGGAAAACCCCACATAGGGAATGAGTATGTTTTCAAGAATTTGAACATGGTTTATTGCCACAACCATTTCTCCATGGTGTCACTAGACTACATCCAAATGAACAATATAAAGTGAAGGACATGGAGGTGGGATTCGATCCATTTCTATATGTAGATGACATGTAAGACCATTTATTATCATCTCTCTATCTATAACCACACATTTGATCACTAACTTAAGGTGACTACATGGCTCCAAGAAAATCCTTTAACATAATTAGACATTTCCCATTGGTTAAAAACTTATCACTTGGCCTCACTAATGGATCCAATACCTATTGGCATGTATTTGTAAATATATATAATAATATAAGTAGGAATTATACTTGATTACTCAATATTTTATTATTTTTTGTCAATGTCTATTTATTTATTTTCTATGTTCATAGTTAGTATCCATTGGAAGATGTTTTTTATGTAAGTATGTATTTTGGATTATGCATCCACAAGAGGATTTTTTATCAAGTTCCTATTGTGGTATTAATGTTTCCATTTCCAACCCTTACATATAAATTATACCAAGTGATAATTTCAATAATTCCCCAAAAGTATTGTTTAGAGACATCATCATAAATTATTGAAGAATGATGTTTCCTATACATAAAGTATTCGACCAAAACTCACCATAACTTTCCTTTCCAATACTCTTAACAAAAATTCCTTAACCAGTAAATTCAATTCTATGTGTTTTAGTGGATACACCATGTGTGCAACTTGATTTGGTAACATATCTCTTGGCCTACCAAACCTATCTCATGTGAAATATTTTTTCTTGGTGGCAGTTCATCTAGTATGCCATCTTTCACAATGGCTAGGAACACATCTAACAATCCTATTACTACCATCAATATTGTGTCTCTCTCTTTCTTTCTTATTCCCTATTCCATTTCTCCCCATTAACTCTCTTAGAGGAAATTTCATATCACTAATTTCTTCCCTTCATATAAATCAACAACATTTTTTCTTTAATAATCATCCCTTCTCTCAAGACTTAATCTTTAATAGGAAGAAAAAATACAATCCTTCATGATGGTATATGTGTCTTCATCTAATCATGAACAATTGAATGGTTATGTTTCTGTGGTATTATTAATGGTAAGTGACATGCATCCATAGGTATCATATCGCACAAAATATCATATCTATACTTGCTAATGTGAAAACACACCTTCCATTACCTAGTCATAGTCACTTTATTACCTTTATAAAACCAATATCACTTATAAAGATAGGGAATATTTATATCAGATGCCAATCTTAGTTTCTCAACCATATCTAATTCCATAATTTTTTTATATATTTGAATGAATCAAAATCATGCAAGACTTACCTCTAGACTTGCACGCAATCCTAAAGATATTCTTCCTCAATCACTTGACTTATTTTAGTATCTTCTACTATTCATTCACCATTTTCATTCTTCCTAACATAAAATTTATCCTATTTGTGTTGTTGTTGTCTCCATTCATATCACCCCAATATAAATTCTCTTTAAGCCTCATTAATCTATGTTCCATATCTCTACAATCATTTAAATGATCTATGCCTTTCATCCCTTGGATGTGTAGGAGTATATTTTTATCTTATATCTACCAAAATTCCGAACTCTACCTTAGAATCTACCTTGATATTTTTCTCTATTTCTTCTTAATGTGTTATCTTATTCTTATTTATAAACTTCTATATAATGAATATTCTATGCATGGTGTTGCATTCCTTCTACTATCTTGGCCTCCTTTTCCTCTATTGGAATTTCTTCTATATCCTTGGACACTAAATTTTCTTCTATTCTCGAAGCATCTAATTGATATACTTCTTCCATTATACTTATCTTATGTTGGTTAATTTCATCTTGAATTTCAAACATGAGCCCATTCACATACCTCAAGTATCTCTATTTATTTCGCTCATTGTGACTTGCATGGACAAAAAATTGATATAATTCCTTTGTAAATCCTCACACATTTTGATCTCTATGTTATAGTGTCTACATTTGTTTAAATAATCCTCATTCTAAAGAAACACACATGTTGCACCAAAAACCATCAAATGGTAGGATTTCATTTCAAATTAATTATGGAAAAATTCACTTTGTTCAAGTCCTCAATCTTCGCATATTCAACATATCTCTTTGTCTTAATTTTCCATTTTAGGAGTGTTTTTTATTTATGAATTCCATCATATTGTAATATTATAACCTTTCCTCCTCTTATTATTTTCGAAAATATAATCAACTATGATGCAATATCTCATTCCATCATCTTCTTGTTCCTCTTCAACTTCTACACTTGAATTGTTGGATTCTTGATCCCCACTCAGCTATCTTATTTCCAATTCACTGATTCTTCTTCCCATTCTTGTATATCCTAGTTTACACTAGATCTTCCTACTCTTATAATTCTTAACCTATGGAATATCACAAGGAATTCCACCTTTGCAAACATCAAATATTTTTTCTATCAATAAACATTCCAATCACTAACTCTAATACCAAAACATCACTTTATCTTCTCCCAAAGACTCAACATGTTGTGACCTAAAAGGATGCACAATAGCAGGTTAATGTTACCATAGCTTGAGATCAGTGTGTTTGGACCAATGAGACAAGTAATGTATAACAAGACTCAATGGAAGAAATAAAAGAAAAGTTCACAATATATACCTTGAATAACAACAAAAAAAAACACATTAAGAAGGGTCTACTTATTATTATTATTATTATATCATATGATAATACAATGCTTTAAATTCTCTTAGACTCACAAGTGAACTCTCTCTCTCTCTCTCTCTCTCTCTCTCTCTCTCTCTCTCTCTCTCTCTCTCACACACACACACACACACACACACACACACACACACACATGGGCTATCTACATTTGGATGTTTCACCTCTCTTATTGGTTGGCTCAATGCACATGGTCTACAATTATGTTCTTTCCTCCTTGTTGCTAAGATATTATAACTCCATAAACATTCTTCCAGCTTTYYGTACCTKTYCRTTGAACATTGAATCAATACAATGCCACTTKCTTGGCTTCTTTATAGCTCACCCTTTCTCACAACTTGCTTCTTTCTTTTTCCTCTTAGTGCTAACCCTTTGTCTTTTACAACCACCTCRTTATATGCTTGAACCAACTTMTTCTTGTTTGATTCCTTTATATGCATTAGCTTCAACTTTTGGACATTCAACTACTTCAACATCCCACTTGCAATGATCTTATTTCTTCCTTTCTTGGGATGAGGTCACCATGTCATCAATGTTTCAAATCTTTTCTCCCAATGATTCATCTTCCTCTACATGCACTACAATCTACTTTCATGTTCTCTCTTGACCCTAGGCATGTTTCTTCCTCTATGAGCCAACATCCTTGCAACTTAAAACATGCTTTACATCTTATGCATAGAGTATCTTGCACTGCATTTGTCAATTAGCTTACATCTAGAGACTCCCATTATAGTGTAGATATAACATCTCACAAATAAGTAACAAGGAAAATCAATGCACATTAGTGTAGTGCATTGATATTTCACAGTTTTGATTCTGAAACAAAATATTAATATATATCATTACCATGCAAACATGTTTAATGAAAGAATTAAAAATAAACATCAATAAAATGTTTTTCTTGCATTTACTTTCAAAATATTTCATTAATCACAAGTTTTTTTGAGGCCAACTATTTATACCTTCTTAATAAAAGTCTTTCATAAAGAGGTTATGTAATTGTAGAATGTGAAAGTATCACAATTAAAAAATCGGATGAAATCCTTCAAATGCAAGGTGTGAGGACCCCATTCTAACCGAAGAATCCAAGGCAAATAAAAAAAAAATTAAACCTAAAAGACCAGACCAATGATATATCACAACTAAGAATAGCTTATCTAAGAATATTGATTGATTAGATTGGAGTTGCCACCTAATTTGTAGGTAAATCAAATATGCATTAAGAAGTGAAACAAGCAAGTGAAATAATACAAATAAATTGAATTTCTTCGGATCTTTTCTTTAGGTGAACT
>JASDQU010200825.1:0-14098 GCA_032191745.1 Picea mariana | reverse complement strand
CACGATTGAGTTGCTAATATTTTCATACTTATGAAGTCTTCTTCTTATGGATTCTTGCAAAACCTTGCTCATATGCTTTGGCATTCTTTTGATATCATTGCAACACTATTACAAGAAAATGCATCCATTTTGCTATCACTACTACCTTCAAACATCAGGCACTTCCAATCGTGTGTGCAAGCTATTAAACGGAGGTGTTCCAAATCTCTATGTTATTAATGGTATCGCTCATTATAACAATGGAATGGCAGTTTATAGAAATCGAGATAATGATGAAGGATCATTCGACCAAGTTCATATACTTGTTGTGAGGAGCCTGAATGGACAAATAGAATGTCACTGAATTGATATATTGTGCATACCAATCTGTGCATTGGTTAAGCTATTCGTTTTCCTGGGTTCTGGATGTGGCCATCAAGTGTTTAAATGATGAGCGCCATTCCTGGGACATTTGTCAGTCATTGCTGCCATACGATTGTGTGGATGCGTTGTGCTCTTTTATAGGTGAAACCATAAACTTCCTTGAAGACTGCCACATTGCCTCTTGTTTAAAAGATCTCCAAGAGAATTATCAATGCCATGTGTTTACTGCCACACAAAGAAAGTGAACAAGTCGATATCCAAGGCAATCCACCTAGCTCTATTCTTCTACGAATTGGTCAATTCTCGTCACTTTCCACACAATCAAATTCCAGTGCAAATTTCAAGGCAATGAAGTTGAATCTTGAAAAACTAAGATCTGGGTTTTGTGCAGAAGGGTCCAAATTGGTTCCCAAGTGGACAGTTTCCAAAAATTATTAACGATTTGGGATATATTCTCGTTTTTCTAAACAAGTAAAACCCAGATTTTGTGGTTATGGCATTTTTCCAAAAATGCCAAGTGCTAAGTAGATCGCCCAGACATTGAAGGAGCTCTGTAGATTCAGTTATTGCCACCAATTCAAATAGATATTTCTGGGAAATGCATTTATCCTCTCCAAGCAATGATGCTCTACCCGAATGCCATGTGGACAGTTATTGCTTCTTAAAAGGCGCAGGGCTGGAACTGAATCTGGATTGTAATTAATACAAACTCTATATAAGATCTACTATGCTCGATAGATGGGGGGGAATGCAGTAGTATGTAGAGATTATAGAGATGATATAGGGGAGATGATGTAGAAATAGAACGTAGAACAGAAATAGATAGTAGAACAAAGATAGAATAGACAGAAGGAGAGAAGTGATTTTCCAGTATTGTATTGTTCTTGTTTATTAAAGTAATAGAGTTGATTAATTTCTGTCTTTTATCATTCATAGGATTTGATGCGATTTGTTTAAAGAAACTAACTGGTTGATGAAGAAGGCAGGGCCCCCTTTTCCTGAGACGGGTTATGAGCATCATAATCAGATTTCAATTGCATCGATGAATTTGAAGTTTCAAAATGTAGTAGACTTTGATTAGTGTGTTAGTATTTAGCAGAATTTGAGTGAATCTTCAGTTATTGAGTTAGAGTGTAATTACAGTTTTCAGTTTCGATTTGTCCATTGGCTTCAGTTTTTAGTTTCGAGCTTGAGATCTAGTTTGGGTATTTCATAAATTAGGAAAGTTTCATTACATTATTACATTTCAATAGAGGATGCAGATATGTTAGAAGTTGTTGAGTGATTGTGGAGTGATAAGTCGTAGAGTTAAAGTATTTCCTGTCATCAGTTTCTCAGTAGATTATTTATATGCTTAAAACACGTTTTGTGAGCTAGTACAGAATCCGTGTAGGATTAGTGCAGGATCAGTGCAGAACAGGGCAGATTAGTATAGTTTCTTTCAGCAGTTTCTTTTGAAGTAGATTGACATTCTTGAAACTCTCTCTTCAACCCTACACATGCAGTGTTGGTTCCCCTAAGTCTACCTCCCCGGGTTGACAATTAAATGTTGATTTACATGGTATATCTTTAGCCCAACATTTTGGCGTCATTGCCGGGGAGGAACTAAAAATGATTGGAGAGTGGACACTGTGTTTATGGAAGGCAAAAGGAAGGAGGAGATGTAAGACGGGAGCAGTATCATAGTGTATTTAGCAGCAAGAGAGTCTTCATTTCAGCAGTGGTAGATTTGATTCAGCAGTAAGAGAGTTTTTTATTTCAGCAGTATAAGAAGGTGTGCAGTTGATTCAGTAGAAGTAATCTTCTTTTCAACAAAGAGTGCCTTTCTTTTCAGCAGATGCCATTTCCTTTCAGCAGAGTTTTTGTTTCTTTAAGTTTACATAGAGCAAGTGTGTCTTCATTCTCAGTAGAAGGATATTTCATTTAGCAAGTGTGCAGATTTCATTTCAAGCAAGTGTGAGGTTGCAAATTAGTTTTCAGAATTGGTTATTTGGTGTGACTTGCAAAGCTTTTTAGCAAACTCCCTACAACAAAAGAAAAATCATAAAAATCAGTTAATGGATCCAAGCATGGTTGAATGAAAGAAGAAATTGTTGTAGGAACTTTCTTGCATCTTGACAAAACTTAAAGAGATATATGTAGCTCAAGAGATGGAGGAGAAATTAGTTGATCCAGTGCTTCCCTTTGAGCATCCATGCCAACCTGCAGAGAAGAGCGAGCAGTTAGAATTTCCAGCAGCAAAAGAAAATGGTATGCATGATTATATTGAACAATGGTTTCAATCTGTTTCACAGCTTTCAGATGCTCTTCTTCTTCAGCAATTCTTGGAAATCAATCAACCGGTATTGCTTGCTCAGCATACCTTGGTAATTATGCACTTATATCTTCTATCAAAAGGTATGAGTCTATTGTTGATTCTACTATGTCGGTAGCTTCATTGGTTATTTGCCTATACTTAAAGAAATGTTTTCTTTAAGTAGGTAGGTAGGTAGGATAACGAATAAAGGACAGCACCTTCAAATAATTTGTGTTTTCTGCAAATAAAAAGAACAGCAGTTGCAATAAGAAATGGATTGAAAGTTGTCATACAAATGATGAAGGGCCGGGTCTCTATTGAGCTAAAGTCAAGGGGCAGATGTTTAAATATTTTGAAAGAACATGCTAAGAGTGCAGGGGATCTTCACAGCAAGTTTCACATCAATCAAATGGAGAGATCTCGGGACTGCTAGTATCCTCTTAATGTGCCAGTGTTAAAGAGGTAAATTTGTTTGCATGAGGACATGAAAAAAGCCAGACATGGGGGAACGTTGGGCTTGTGATTTAATACATTTTATTGCAGATTCTTGGCTTCTTTCACGATTGAGTTGCTAAGATTTTCATACTTATGAAGTCTTCTTCTTATGGTTTCTTGCAAAACCTTGCTCATATGCTTTGGCGTTCTTTTGATATCATTGCAACACTATTACAATAAAATGCATCCATTTTTCTATCACTACTACCTTCAAACATCAAGCACTTCCAATCGTGTGTGCAAGCTATTAAACGGAGGTGTTCCAAATCTCTATGTTATTAATGATATCGCTCATTGTAACAATGGAATGGCAGTTTATAGAAATCGAGATAATGATGAAGGATCATTCGACCAAGTTCATATACTTGTCGTGAGGAGCCTGAATGGACAAATAGAATGTCACTGAAATGACATATTGTGCATACCAATCTGTGCATTGGTTAAGCTATTCGTTTTCCTGGGTTCTGGACATGGCCATCAAGTGTTTAAATGTTGAGCGCCATTCCTGGGACATTTGTCAGTCATTGCTGCCATACGATTGTGTGGATGCGTTGTGCTCTTTTATAGGTGAAACCGTAAACTTCCTTGAAGACTACCACATTGCCTCTTGTTTAAAAGATCTCCAAGAGAATTATCAACGCCATGTGTTTACTGCCACGTAAAGAAAGTGAACAAGTTGATATCCAAGGCAATCCACCTAGCTCTATTGTTCTACGAATTGGTCAATTCCCGTCACTTTCCACACAGTCAAATTCCGGCGCAAATTTCAAGACGATGAAGTTGAATCTTGAAAAAATAAGATCTGGGTTTTGTGCAGAAGGGTCCAAATTGGTTCCCACGCAAACAGTTTCCAAAAATTCTTAACGGTTTGGGATATATTCTCGTTTTTCTAAACAGGTAAAACCCAGATTTTGTGGTTATGGCGTTTTTCCAAAAATGGCAAGTGCCAAGTAGATCGCCCAGACATTGAAGGAGCTCTGTAGATTCAGTTATTGCCACTGATTCAAATAGATATTTCTGGGAAACGCATTTATCCTCTCCAAGCAATGATGCTCTACCCCGAATGCCATGTGGACAATTATTGCTTCTTAAAAGGTGCAGGGCTGGAACTGAATCTGGATTGTAATTAATACAAACTCTATATAAGAGCTGCTATGCTCGATAGATGGGGGGAATGCAGTAGTATATAGAGATTATAGAGATGATATAGGGGAGATGATGTAGAGATAGAACGTAGAACAAAAATAGATAGTAGAACATAGATAGAATAGACAGAAGGAGATAAGTGATTTTCCAGCATTGTATTGTTCTCGTTTATTGAAGTAATAGAGTTGATTAATTTCTGTCTTTTACCATTCATAGAATTTGATGCGATTTGTTTAAAGAAACTAACTGGTTGATGAAGAAGGCAGGGCCCCCTTTTCTTGAGACGAGTTATGAGCATCATAATCAGATTTCAATTGCATCGATGAATTTGAAGTTTCAAAATGTAGTAGACTTTGATTAGTGTGTTAGTATTTAGCATAATTTGAGTGAATTTCCAGTTATTGAGTTAGAGTGTAATTACAGTTTTCAGTTTCGATTTGTCCATTGGCTTCAATTTTTAGTTTCGAGCTTGAGATCTAGTTTGGGTATTTCATAAATTAGGAAAGCTTCATTACATTATTACATTTCAATAGAGGATGCAGATATGTTAGAAGTTGTTCAGTGATAAGTCGCAGAGTTAAAGTATTTCTTGTCATTAGTTTCTCAGTAGATTATGTATATGCTTAAAACACGTTTTGTGAGAAAATACAGAATCAGTGCAGGATCAGTGCAGAACGAGTGCAGAACAGGGTCGATTAGTATAGTTTCTTTCAGCAGTTTCTTTTGAAGTAAATTGACATTCTTGAAACTCTCTCTTCAACCCTGCACATACAGTGTTGGTTCCTCTAAGTCTACCTCCCCGGGTTGACAATTAAATGTTGATTTACAAGGTATATCTTTAGCCCAACAACTATTCTAGGTATAATTGGGTATATCCCTTGAATTAAGATTCAAGGAATTTCAGGCATTAGCTAAAAAGCAATGTTTTCGACTTATGAAATGTTTAAGATCAAACAATGGAGGAGAATACGTAGGCAAAGTTTTTGAAATCTATTTGTCATAATATCTTAGAAAATATATGTACCTTACACACCTTAGAAGAATATCATTGTAGAAAGAAAAAATTATACTTTAGTAGAAATGGCACATCGTTTGCTTCAGGCCAAATGTAGATGTCGACTAAGTTTTGGGTAGAATATATTTATTACTCAAATTATTTGTTAAATATGATTCCAGCTAAAGATATATAGAATGTGACTCCACTTAATAAATGGAGTGGGAGAATACCCTTGGTCGAAGATCTTAGAACCTTTAGTCACATAGTGTGGGCTCAAACTCAGGATGATAGAAGGAAGAAACTAGACATGAAGAGTCTTGTTTGTATCGTGATTGGATACTCTAAATAGTCGAAGGCCCATAGTTTGTTTGATCTTGTCAAATAAAAGAATATTTACAAAAGATATGTTGCCTTTGACGTGAATACCTCCAGTATCACTCTTTTGAATTCCTCTTTTGGTTCATGGAATTTTGGTTCGACTAAGTACATCGTGGGACCATCGACTAGATAGTCGACTTCTTTACCTAAATCAACATGAAATTGATCTTCCATAGTAGAATCAACTACAAATTTTTGAAGTCCTATTTAGTCCAATAATGGTGATTTTGGTACAAGAACTCCTTCAACAAAGGGACTTGTATTACCAAAAGACTGACCAATATAACAGAAGTTATTTGAGATGATGTGAGACATATTAATGGCTTAGTAAAAATTACAAGTCAAAAATAGTTTGGTAGTATTTCTTTAATGGTGCATGTGCTAGACGCATGGGATCTAGATACATATGTAGATACACATGGTTGACCTAAATGGGAGAATGTTATAGCTTACATGTATCATTCCTTAGTGAAGTATGACACATGGGACTTAGTTCCTCAACTGCAAGGAAAGAATGTGTTGACTTGTTGATGGGTTTATAAGACCAAATTTACATTTGAAGGCATTGTTGAAAGACATAAGGTTCATTTGGTAATGAAATATTTTTCTTAGTAAGAAGCATCAACTACACTGAAACTTTGCCCTTATTGCAATAATGAAATCTATCTGACTAATTATTTCACTTCCTGCTCACTTTGGATGGGAGGTACATTAGATGGATGTCAAAAGTGATTTTCTACATGTTGATCTCACTAAAGGGATTTAAATGGAGCAACCCCCTGAATTTGAAAAGGATGGAAATCTTATGTGTTGACTAAAGAAATCCTTGTATAGTTTAAAATAGGCCCCCGGAGCATGGTATGAGAAGATTGATTGTTTTTTCCTCAATCTTGATTTTAAATGTTGTGAATCAAATCAAAATATATGTGTATTACATGTAAATTATGAAACGTTAATCGTTTCATTGTATGTGGATAACTTGGCCATTACTAAAAGCAATGTTGATTTCATTTTGGGTTTGAAGAAACAATTAGCAAACACATTTGAGATGACTAACCTTAGTTTGTTGCATTTACTTTTGAGCATCCAAGTCTTACAAATGGATGATGCTATCTTTATTTCTCAACCTAAATATGTGTTGAACCTTTTATAGAAGTTCAAAATGGAAGATTATAAATCATGTGTTAAAATTTATCGGTCGAGAATGAAACTAACCAAGGAGTGTGATTTCGTCAAAGTCTATGCTACACTTTATCGACAACTTGTCGGTAGCCCTATCTAAGGGGTTAGTAGTAGAGATGGGATGGACTTGCCCAACCTATTTACCAATGGTGACTGTGTTCATCTTCATACATCGTCAAGGGTAACCTATGAAGGATGAAAATTTATGTAATCAACCACATGCGCATGCACATATATATTAGCCCATCATCACTTCAACCTTTCCCAAACTTGTGATTTCTTACCAATGGTTCTTTCCCAAATCAAGGAAAGATCTTGAATGGATTTTCTCCATTAATTTCTTGGTTTGTCACTCCCCCCACCTTCTCCCCACTTTACCGATGCATGGCATTGTGGAATTATCAAGTGCTATCTTTATTTCTCAACCTAAATATGTGTTGAACCTTTTATAGAAGTTCAAAATGGAATATTATAAATCATGTGCTAAACTTTATTGGTCGAGATTGAAAGTAACCAAGGAGTGTGATTTCGTCAAAGTCTATGCTACACTTTATCGACAACTTGTCGGTATCCCTATATAAGGGGTTAGTAGTAGAGATGGGATGGGCTTGCCCAACCTATTTACCAATGGTGATTGTATTCATCTTCATACATCGTCAAGGGTAACCTATGAAGGATGAACATTTAGGTAATCAACCACGCGCGCACGCACATATATATTAGCCCATCATCACTTCAACCTTTCCCAAACATGTGATTTCTTACCAATGGTTCTTTCCCAAATCGAGGAAATATCTTGAATGGATTTTTTCCATTGCTTTCTTGGTTTGTCACTTCCCCCACCTTCTCCCCACTTTACTAGTGCATGGCATTGTGGAATTATCAAGTGTCATTACATAGAGCTCATTGGTTTCTAAACTAATATATTAACTCCCCAAGTGCTATGGGAATTTTAAGTGAGTTGATAATATTGGGGCACCTGACTAACTAGAGGTTAAAGTATGTTGATTTTCCCAGTGCCTCATAATGTTGTTTGTAATTCTGGAAATAAATTGTTTAAGAGTTTTTGACAAAAACTCCTTACACGATTTATTTTCAGAATTACCAACAACATAACTAGAGTTTGTTAAATTATAATTGACCTGATATTTCCTTTGGTGTTAGTGTGGTTTCTTGGTTTATGTAGAATCTATGAGAAATTCATCTTAACAATGCAAACAAAATTATTTGTTGTATCAAGGGCCCTTACTAGATTGGTATAAAGTATTATAATGATAAAGTAAACTAGTCGATTAGCTACACTAACTAGGAATGGGATGGAGACACTGACAACAAGGAATCTACATCTAGAGATATGCTTCATCTTGGTTCTAGACCCATAGTCTAGTCTTGTAAAAAGTAGAAGATGGTCTCACTTTTGACCACATAAGTAGAATATCATGGTGTAGTGCATGTTGGCACAGAGGTATGGATTTGAAATCTCATGGGAAAACTTGTTTTTTCAATTGAGACATTGAATGTGGTGTATTATGACAATTAAAGTGTGATACATGTTGCAGAGAATCCTATTGCACACAACAAGATGAAGCATGTGGAGCTTCATACTCATTACTTGAGATAGTTAGGATAGGATAATGTTGTGAATCGTTATTATTGCAAGACAGATGATCATGTTGTTATTATCTTTTAAAAGTCTCTATCAGAATCTAAGTTTGTGAAAATTTGGGCTATGCTTGGGCTTCATGAAGCTGCAATTATAGGGAAGGGGTGTACAGAATTAATTTCACCTCCAAAATCTCCAAAGCATTGTGTTGATGGGGGGGTGTTGGAACAATAGGTTATGCAGGTTCATCACACCTATGGATATTCTAGACATAGTCAATAGTTGAGTAGAAGAGTTGATTGAGCACTCAAATAAGTGGTTGACTATGCATTCAAATAGTCAAGAAATTAGACCAAAGTAGTGGATTGATGCACAAAACAAGGAATAAATCAAGGAGTTTGTTATGCACCCTTATCAATCTGTGTGGACCTTATCTTCTTCACTTCAAGGGAGTTGCTTACATCCTACTACCATATATGAGTTCCTTATGGATAAATATAATAAATGACTATACAAATGAGATGAATGTGTGTGATATGTGTTTTGTATGAAAACATTTTGGTTTCTCACACTTCTATGTATGTTGAGCTATGCTCAATTCTACTTAAGTGTTGTTACAATATCTCCATACACCACCTCTCTCTTAGAATACTAGTTATTTGATCTACCTAACCCCTTGGTTTTCTAACACAAGATCTATTATTGGAACACATCTAAGTTATTCATGGTTCCCATATCCTACTTTGAGTTCATTGATACCATATAAAGGTCATATGTTTTGATTCAAGGGCTCAACCTTGGAACTTGAACCTAAGAAGTAAGGTTTAGGGTTAGAGGCTCTTTTTTCTATGCCCCAACTATGTTCATTAAACCTAGACCCGTCCATGATGCCTAAGACCTCATAATGGAACCCATATTCAACTCAAATGCCAAGGACTCCATGGAGATGGCTTGTGTCATGGTTTCTAGGTGTTGTTCATGGGGCTTGAGATCGAAAACGTTAAATTAGAGCATAAGGTCATTATTTTCCCTTGACCATTCTTATGCCTCAACACTCATTTCTAGTGCACAAAACCCACTAACGGCTCTTGTATCCCATGTAGAGGTTAAACACCCCCTACAAAGTTCCCCTATGTTGGTTCATGGACTTGTTCAAGGCTCTTAAGCTCGAAGAGTTTTAGAAATATCCTAAGGCACTTGTTTTCATTCTTAGATGATCGTTAAGGCCTTGTGACCTATACATCATGTGAAAAACCTTATAATGGCATTCATATCTAACATGAATGTGAAATACCCCATATAAAGGTGTGGTTCCATGTTGTTTTTCATTGTGCTTGATTTTGAGAAGCTTTGTTTAGGGTCAAAGGGCCTTATTTTATTCACTTGACTTTGCTTTGACCTTGAGAATCATTCTTGGTGCTAAATATCTAGATTCATTATGCCCATATATTTCTAGTAGGACAAAGATACCCTACAATGATCCTTTGTGGTGGTTTGAGCACACATTCTTGCCACTTGAGTCTAAGAAGCTTTGTTTAAGGTTGGAGGTTGTTATTTCCCTCCCCTAACCATGGCCAAGGGCTTGGGGCTATTGTTCCCCTACCATAACAATGGTTAAGGCCCTAAGACCGATATGTGATGAACAAAACACCTTAATGACATCCATATACAACTCCTTGCCAAAGACATCCTAATGTCGGCTCATGTTGCAATTTCTAGGTGTTGTTCATGGTGCTTGAGCTAGAGAAGGTTAAATTAGGTCTTAAGGACATTGTTTCACCCCTGACATGGTTTATGCCTCAAGACCCATCTCTAATGCATAAAACCTACTCATGGTGCTCATATCCCACTTAGAAGCTAAAAAGAACCGCTACAAAGGACTCATGTTAGGTCAAGGACACATTCAAGGATATTGTGTCCAATAAGATTCAACAATACCTTGAGGAACGTGTTTTCCTTCCTCAACCATGGTTAAGGCCATGCAACCCATCCTCGATGTAAAAAAAACTCCAAATGGTGTCCTTATATAACTCTAATGACAAAGACCCCCCCTAGAGAGTGTCTTTGTTATGGTTTGCAAGTGTTGTTCATGGTGATCAACCCCAAGAAGCAATGGTTAGGACCTAAGGCCCAAGTGTTTTCCTCCCTTAACCATGGCACTTGTGCTCAAGAAAATTTGTTTACGGCTTAAGCCCATTGCTTCCCCCTGACCATGATTAGGCTTCAAGACCCATTTCTACTACATAAAGCCTATTCACGGAACATGTATCCCACATAGATGCTAAAAAACTCCAATCATGGCTCTGAGAAACATTCCTAGTTGTAAGTTTTACACCTTTGAAGTTTAACAATGCATACATATTCTTAAGCAAAAAAGAAAGAGCAACAATGGCATACACATAGTACACAGAGATTTACCCTAGAAACCCTTAACCGAGAAAACCAACAAAACTTAGAGTCACATCTCTATCTTCTTCATTGTATTAACTTGACTATACATAATACAAAATTTTAGGTATTCCATAGCATCCAAAAACCTAATCTGGTAACCTAAATTAGAGAAAACTCTAATCCCTTAACCAGGATTAGATTACAATAGGCCAAAAACACCATTGGTTGAAAAACACAAAACATGCCAAAAACACAAAGAATATAACACATCCCCGTCAAACTTGAAGTGGGAGTTATGTTCCAAAAAAATCTATCCAAATTGCAAAAACGGAAAAATCACTTGGTTGAGGATCTAAGAGGCCAATTACTCTATTTATAAGGATGCATGCTCATTGAGGATAGTGATCACTAAGTTTTAGAGGCAAGAAAGACCAATTGCTCACTTTGAAAGGAAAACCGGTAGTTGAGGTGAGTGGTTTTCCTTTATAAGATAAATTATTAAGTTTGGCATGCAAGGAGACCCAATTGAGTTTGGAAGCATGCTAGCCTCTCAACCCAATAAACATGGCTGCAATGGATTTTTCTTAGCCTTTCACCCAAAAATAGTAAGTGAAAGATGCTTTTTTTCGGCCCGAATTAGTCAATTTCATCCACCTCAAATTCCAATGCTCAATCACTGACTTCAAATGGCTTCTAGCCTCCCAACTCATTGATTTAGCCTTCATGAGGCAAATTTCTAGCTTAGGCAGTAAGAAATCCCCTCGTGTTAGCGATTTTTATTTCTTAGTGGAAAGCATTGTCGAGAGAGGAGAAAAGTCTTCATGTTGGCATGTGACTTGAGTTATCACTTTCTTATAGTGGATCATACCTCTAAATATCTAAAAGATCGAACTTGGGTGGTTGTTTGGTCAATTCGGAGCTTCCCTAAATCATTGGCAGTAATGAGAAGCCTTGAGATCCCCGACAACCTCATGTTTTCCACAAATCAAATCATGGCCTAAAACTTGTTTGTTGAAGCCTCACATATATCATAACACCTCTCAAGCTATCTTGAAATCAAAATCCAATTTAAAAGAATCCCAAGGGATAATTAAAATTGAATTAAAACAGGCACCGATGGAAACATAATTTTCTAGCTTTATAAAACCATAACTTTCTTGTATGACTTGAGATCGTTTAACCATTTGTTGAAGTGTGTAATGGACATATAGAGATTTTTAACTAGTGGTCAGATGCCCCATTTTTCCATCGGATTGACAACCTTCATAATCAATGAAGTTCATATTGCCTCATTGATGAGATTTTTGTTTATTCCATATTTTCATCCATGTAGACCTTAGAATTGAATTATGTTTGTTGTGTTGAGTTCATAGGCCTTGAAAACATATGGGTCACTTTTTCCATTGATTATTTTTTAACTTGTTTCAACCAAGCACCTAAAATATGCACCAAAGGCCCTCGGAGGCTAAAGACTAGTTCATGTTCAGAGAGGTGGTTTTCAGTCCAAATGGTTCACATCATTGAGTTCATCATGCATCATACCAATTTTAATCAGCAAAGGTGGTCCCCAAGTGCTAAACATGCATATGGGGAAAACACAGCTAAAATCGTTGTTTCGCCCCAAAACTCAACCAAAACCATATAAATGATGATAAATGAGTCCAATAATCTTAGATGATGTAAAACACCATGTTTATGCACTACAATCATTATTTTCCCTCTCAAACACCCATATCGCCATTCTTTCCCTTTGAGGTCTCACTGCCAAAGCACACAATTGTATGACACAACCTTGTGCATTGCCTTGGAATAATATCATGTTGTTAGAGATGGAAAGATGCCACCAAATGTGATTTGAAAAATGACTTGTACCTCACCATACCATACCATACCATACCATACCACCTTACATCACATGCACGCAAAACCCTTTACGCGCCCTTGTCAAAACCTTTCATAGATGAACATGGGCATGCAAATGGGAAGTTTTATGAAATATGTAATTGTACACAACTTAACGTCACTATGATACATTTGTTTCTTCTTATGTATGTCTTCTTTGTACATCACTTCATCCTAATATGCACACATGTCGATCAATGATTATGTGTAAATGCACTTATCTCATACGACTTACCCACTACATGCTTGCATTTGCCATTGCGTTTGCAAGGATAGGCTACTTGTCGTCTCTAATATCTTGAGGAGGTTGCATAAGCACTTTCAGACAATTTAGATCCCTTTCATTCAAATCAAGGATAAAAACCATTAACGCACGATCCACCTAACATGGGGAATGCAAAAGGCGAAGCCTTGAGAGAGAATCGAGTTCATGATGCAACTTGACTCAAAACTAACAAGACTATATTCAAAGGCATGAAAGTTAAGAACATCTTCATTCAAGCATTTCGTCCTTTGACTTATAATCGTCCATTGAGGCCTCAACTCCAAGAATAATAAATTTTGGGGGATAACAAAGTCTCATCGAAAAGCATACCAAAATCTATTTTTAATCTCATAAAGAAGACAATCATTACAAAATGTGCAGATAAATTAGGATGTGGATGTCTAACTTGGAATGTAAGAAAATGGATGTCAACAATGAGTATGAGCTTGGTATCTCATAATCATAGCATCATAACTCACGAACAAGATAGGAGAGCCAACCTATTGATTGATGAAGGAACAATTAAACCATTTTTTTCGAATAAGATACCGATTTATCCATTGATTATTGACTTATTCGATAATGAAAAAAATCACATGGAATCGTTCAATAACACTTCTTTTTCGACAATATCCAACGATCGAGACAATTGGTTGAATCCCATCAAACTATCTGATCAGAGCTCATTGAGAGCTTATTTTCACGGAGCAAATACGCTCCAATTTTTTGATTATTTGCATCATCCTCGGTCAAATTATAGGAAGATTCTTCCTTCTTATATGAATCCTTTCCATATCAGAAGGAAGAATCTTACATATGGACAATTATTTCATCTTTTGTCCATCCACAACAATCTATCTTCCCTGCCCATTGGTGAAATAGGACCCGTTCACTCAGAGAAAGACACTATTTCATTCATCAAGTCACAAATATCTAACATATTCTTACCTAAATATTTACAACGAAAACGAAGTGGTGACCAAACGTTTGTATTAATCTATGACTTGTACAGATCCTTCAATTTACTAACTCGATTTAATCCATTCGTTCGTGACAATGGATGTCTTTCCTCGATCGAAG
>JASDQU010200824.1:5177-24395 GCA_032191745.1 Picea mariana | reverse complement strand
GGAGGTTGCCCCCCCTCGAAGAGGCTTATTATCTGATATTATCTCTTTTTCAAGGCGTTGAGTACTTTTCTAGAGGTTTTTGTATGCTATATTGATGTTTGGTTCTTAACATATAAATAGCCTTATGTATATTATCAGCTATATAATGTACATATAACTGTCTTATAAAATTATTACATGACATCATGAATTTCTTTTAGTCTTCTTTTTTTCTTTCTAGTTCTTAAGAAAATCATCCATGTCCATGTTTTCGTTTATTGGGTGCTCTTTAGTAGATTATTTGTTTTCAATCCTTTCATGTTGAGTACATCTGGTCTCATACCCACGGAATGGATGCTATTGTGAGCAACCATCACCTAAAAAAATAAAAAATATTAAATTTATATGGCCAATTTTTAAATATCATTGAAGTAGTTCATTAATATTAAAAAAACAATATTCAATGTAATTATTAAGCTGGTCCTCTAGTCGGCATCATTGGAATGGTTGTCGGCCTGTTCACCTAATATTTAGGTCGAGGATGATCATCTATGACATTCTCTTTCATTGAAACATTAAAATTTATAAGTACAAAATTATTAAGTATATGATTAATATATAGACATTTTACCATCGTGGGCCTCAGTCACAGGAACATCTTGGGGTTGCACCTCACTGGGATGGGGCTGCTAGGGAGAACCATGATCTTCTGGCTGCGTTTCACTATCAACACTCTGTTGTTCAATACTAATGATTTCGTTGATAGTGTTTCTCCCCTGATTAAAAATAAGTAATACATTAAATTATGGATGATATCAAACATTTACGTATTTTATAAGTAACGAAAGGTTAATGTGGACTGATTTTTATTTACCTTATCCCACAAATTGGATCCTATTGCCCTATGCTTTTCCTATGATCAACCATGGATTTATAACCGTACTTGTAACCAAGTTAGAGGTATTCCTTCGTGGTTTCAGTTCCGAAGTCGTCGCCCTGCATTGCATAAGGGTATGGTTTTTTAATGTTTTTGGCTGCAATTACCTTAAAGTTGTAAGGTGATGCAAATAATATTCTTAAGATGTTTGGGTACTTACAATTTGTGAATGTAACCTCGAGTATCCACCCTGACCTAGCTTGTGTTAGCCATGTTTGGCAATCCTTTCTTTGGTTGCCTTCGAAGTGTCAGACAACCTATCATCAAAATTTTCAAGTTTTTTATATATAACCACACTTTAATTTAGATATAAACAAAAATAAAGCTAGTATTGAATTCAAAAAATCGTAATTTACCTTGGTGTACCAGTTATTTTTTCTCCCGATTTCTTTAAAATATTCTCTTTTGCATCATCAATGATCGCCTTCCACTCCCTCTCTGGAATTGAGGGAGGACACTCATACCTAGGATTTCTTGCCAAGATTCATCTATAAAAATCCTAGGTATATTTTAAATATTCACCCACTGCAGATGTGACCGCTTTTGTATTGAACGTGTCTACAACAAAGAGGCCTTCAAGATAATCCATAAGTTCCTTTTTGAGGTTGTAATTTTGGCAATTCCACCTCATGTGTAAGGTTGCGCCAAAAATAGACAAGGCCTTCCTCTCTACGTGCCTATAAAAAATGTTGTTTCCTACACACAAAAAGATATGATCATTAATTTAAAATTAATAATATAGATGATTTATGTATGAGGACAACATTAAATGATTTAATATGAATTAAAACTACTTGGGAGTCTTGATTTTTTTATTGGAAGTCCATTATTGTCAACCAAAAATGTGCACAGAAGGGTCCCCATGCCTGTCACATGTCTAGCTCCAGGAAATGAAACCATCTCAACCACATCACTATGATCCTCATCTCTGCCACCATATCTAGACTCTAATCGAGGTGTGGATGCTTGTTGGTGCGTTTCATGGCTCCTATCTAAATGAGGTGTGGAAGATGGAGAAGTAAATAGTGCTCTAACAGTTGTATGACCACCCACATCAGGACTCTGTAGCATCTCTGTAGCACCACTACTACTAACCCCAGGCTGAACAGGCTCCACATATTCCTTTATAAAAAAGAAAATGTTTTTTAGTGAGATAATGTAAAAGTTAAAGAACAAAGTATCATAATTGAACATATGAGTGCATTTAATTTTTTTTTTAATAATTATGCTTATTACCTTATATGTGTTAAGTTGTGATATAAGGAGATTGATCCTTTCTTCGATGTCCAGAGTTTGTTCTGGATGATCTAACAAGCTAACAAGTTCCTTTTTAGCATTAATGATCTGTTTTTTTAATAAGAGGATTGGATCAGTGCAAGAATAAAACCCCTCCTCATTGGCAGAATCATGATCCACATGGCCTGTTGACTACATATAATTTCAGCAAAAACAATGTTATTTCAATAAAATTATATAAGAAAATAATAAAAACAACCTAAAATGAAATTGAAAATTGATAATCATTTACATGTTTTGCAGATGGACCTTTTCCACGATCATCCTGCCACATTAAAATATAATTATAACCACCAAATATTTAAAAATTTGTTAATGATAAAAAAAAACAATGTTAAAGATAATATTTACAACAATGTTAAAGATAATAAAAAAATATAATGTAATAAGTAGAGGTTTCTTAAAGAGGTGTTGCATAAGAACCTGAACACTATTATTCAATGTTTCTATTCGATTCAAATGGTAATCCACTAATAACTCTTCCCCGAGAGATATATTTTTTATTGTGCACAGGACTATCTGATTCTCTTCACGTCCCTCATATATGCAATTCAGTTGTTTGTTTGTTGTCTTGGGTCGTGTGTTTTTTATAAACCCTACGATATTGTCTTATGCTTTAGGCCTTCCATCAATATAGAAATTCGCTCCCTTATTTTTATTCTTGTTTATTAGTTGTATATAATTTGTGGCGAGTGCATATCTCCACATACTTCGCATGTACCGGACCAACTGCATCCAATCATTATAATTGTAACACGGTCCGACATAGTCCATCAATTCAGTTACTGTATTGTATTTTACAATTATTCCATCCATGGAAAATAGTCTCAAGCCAAGAAGGGAGTATGGTGCAATGCGATATGTCCTATTGTTGACAACTAAGTCAACATCTATAGGAGATAGTTCCTTAGGTACCCATTGCTTCACCAAATGCTTATACCTGAGTGGATCATTTATGTCTCCTATGATCTCATCATCATAAGAGCATGATCCTCCTTTGGCAAGAAAAAATTTCATGTGTCTACAAAATTTTATTTTGACTTTTTCACCTCTGGTCCTTATTTGCTTAACATATATACTAGATGCAGTTGCATTTCCGACCTCTATTTGTCCTAATATTTCCTCACTTAACGAAGCAATATCTAACAGGTATCTGTTTGGTTGTACCTTTAGTTTCATGTGCACATGTTGTTAGTTAGTAGTCCATCATCATATTCATAGTTCTAAATAAAAATTTATATCTTTATTTTTGGATGCACAATTAGACTAGGGTGCAATTACCAATATTAGTGGTCAACCACCTAATTTAATGTGATATCCCTATTGATTTTGGACATATTAAGGACATATTAAAAATGTCAAAACACTAAGGACATGATAAATTTATCATACAGCTCTAAGAAAAAAATAGTATTAAGGTTGTTGTTTGTTGGATTTGTGCAAAATGAACCTAAGAAAAAAATTCTCACTTGAATTTAAGCAATGCCATAATTTCTAGAAATGGTATAGAAAAATATAAATACTAGATTAGGGTAACCCAACTAGGCACCCTCTACTCAAGGAAGAGGAACCACATGACACAAAATGCCTCTAATTTTTGCAAACCCCCATGTGTTGCATTGTCAACTCCCACAAGGCCATTCTAAACCCCAATACTATAGGGAAACAATAAAAGTTTTGTAGGAATCAAAGAAACCTAGGGTTGAACATGGGACATAACAGCATGAAACCCATATCACATACAAAAAGAAAACACACAAGGATATATCCAAACCAAAAAACATGTTAACAAGGAAAACACATACTTTTATATGTGCTAAAGACCAACTCAAAAAGAAAACACATATGGAAAAATTCAATTTGAAGAACACTGTCACAAGGAAAACACATCCATTTCTATGTGCGAAATACCAACAATTCCATCCAATATACCAGTGTATGCAAGAATTAGCAATGAAACTACCCACACTCCTATGGAAAAACAACCCTCCATGAAATGTTTTACCACACATCGACAACCACTACAAAACACCATAATCGAGACCAAACCCAAGAGAGGAATGAAAAACATGGAACAACAACCAAATTCTAGAGTGCACCATGATCACCAAGACAACCACAATAGAGAACCATAATCGAGACCATAAGCATGAAACCCATCGGAAACATAGAGCACCCAAAATATTTTAGGCTATTCCACAATGAGCACAATTCATGGCCCACTAAATTCTATAGTACACCACCTTCTCTAAGAAAACCACGACAA
The DNA here is from genome assembly GCA_032191745.1 of Picea mariana. Taxonomy (NCBI): domain Eukaryota; kingdom Viridiplantae; phylum Streptophyta; class Pinopsida; order Pinales; family Pinaceae; genus Picea; species Picea mariana. The sequence goes on along the minus strand of JASDQU010200824.1, from coordinate 19,917 downwards.
ATCACAGTATTAGATACCATATATATAAAAATCTATAGTGCACCACAACAACCAAGATAACCACAACCATATATCATAGTTGATAATACATCTAAAAAATCCATGACAAGAACACAACACCCACTAAATTCTAGGCTACACCATGACAAGCACGGACCACCAAATCCCAACAACAACAAAACACATGCTAAACCATATTGCATGATAAACCTATGGAATTAAATAAGGACTTAAGGGTGGCAAGGGAAGTGGTGGTAAGATAGTATAAAAAATAAGGTGAAACACATTCCCTTAAACCCTACCTCCCCATCATATTAACAAATGACCCCACCATTACATACTTAGCATCTTAGGAGTCCATCTCAAATACTGACAATACAAATGGAGGTCACGACTAGGGATTTTATGGAAGACCTAACCATTATTCATAAGGATATTATGATGAAATTGTTAGTTTATACGTTGAGAGAAATTGCAACACATTAATGGTTTCGTAAAGATTGTCCAAGGTTTGTGTCTTCAATTTCAAGATTCATCAAAGCAATTTGCAATATTTTGAGATTGTGAGTAGGCTCTTGAATAATTCTACGACGAGGACTTTTTTCTTCAACATTGCATGGAAAAAAGGAAGAAACTTTATGACACTTTGCAAGCCTATCAAATAATCCCATGGATATGCTTTTCAATACGTTGGTTGAAAGGTATAAGGCAATAAATTATTGGTTGATGTTGTAGAAAATAAATACCTTCAGAGTGATGATAAACCCATCATCTTATCTAAAGAGTTGTCAGAGAATCATGTAGTAGGGGAACAACCCCTAGTCACCTCCATCCCTACAACAAGCCCCACTTCTACCAAAGTCTTTGGGCCCCTGTCATATGAAGATGCCATTGCTGCACTAGAAGAACAATTGCATGACAAGTATGAGGAAGAGGGTGGCCATGTTTCTGGTGATCTAATCAAATCAAACTTTGAGCATATGCTTGCGATTGAATAACTATGGGTTGATGACCCTTTGAATTTTATGGTGGTAATATGATCGAAACGAATCCTCATGAGGACAACCAATTATTTCTATATTCCTAACTCCCTGGGGTTGATATCATGGAGCTGGAACACTTTCCCGATGTTGAAGAATCTTTTCTTGATTATGCTAGATGATGATCAATGCAATGCAATGGTCATAAAGCCTACAGTGCAATGGTCATCAAACCTATGTGTGTTGCCTGCCATGGAGTAAAGTTTACCAGCAGGATGGTGGGGTACACGAAGGTGTAAATGATTGTTTGTCTCCTTGTATATGCAATCTGATCCTTTAGGAGCACATTAACAAGGTAAGTATGGCCTATCACGGAATATCTATCCTTAGGCTGGATCAACTCCATTGCAAGAAGGACGCTTGAGTCTATATCAAACCATTTTTCATCGCACACGAGAATGAAGAAGTGAGGGATCTCAAATTTGAACTTATAATTCCCTATTCAAATGATGATCCTCTACATGAAAAATTGGGCTATGAGAAGTCTCGAATGGTAAAATGCATCTCCAACATGGTAGTGAACAATACTGTAGGAATGGAATAATGGAATAATGTTGAATAGCTACAATGTGGATGCAAAAGTAGAAATGGTAGATGATGACATGGTAGTCAGGGTTAAACAAGGAGAAGGCAACATTGCACTCTTGTGTCTCAATCTTCAAAGATTCAAGGTTTTTAACAAGGAGGCATGCCATCAAGTTTATACCTTTAAATGCCTTAGTAATAACTTACCTTGGACACTTGAACCTCATATGGCATCAATTCAATTCATTTAGAAGGATTCCTTATCTTTTGTTCATGATGTATTTTAGCAGGTATACCCTATATTCCCATCATTATTTCAAAGTTTGGAAAACAAGACTTGGAGGGTCAACAAACAAAGAAGATGCATTAGTCATACAAGGATATAAATACTCGGTAGATTTCTAGGAACACTATACTAAATAGTTGAAAATCCTCTCGTGGACAACAATTCATGCATGGAGACATCTTAGAGATATTGTGGAAATATTGTTTTCCTGGAATGTTTGATTATGCCGCCCTGAACTTAGAAAATGTTCACCATTTTCTAATGCTTTAACACAACACCAAGATCTGGCTTCCAGGAACTTCGGTGTCAAATTAATATTAGATGAAGTATTGTCTGGCATTCTTAGGAGACATCAGATTGATGAAATGTTGGAAAATGTAGGGTTAGCCTTTGAAGATGAATGGTCTGAATGTGTCCTTTATGCTACAGGAAAAATCGAAAGGATCCTGGCAACATTTGAATTGAAAATGTGACATTTTCTTACAACCCGTGTGACCAAGGAAAGATTACAAATTACATCATTTGTGTGATAAATTTTCAACCTTTTACTCTGGGATCAAAGACAAATTTGAAGCTACATTTGGTTGCATGGTTGCATGGGCATCATTCATGAATATGTTATGATGATTTTTTTTTTTCGTTTAGTATAAAACATAAGGTGAAACACATTCCCTTAAACCCTACCTCATCATCATCTTAGCAACTAACCTCACCATTACATACTTATCACCTTAGGACCTCCATATCAAATACTAACAATACAAATGGAGGTGATCACGACTAGGGAAGAGAGAATTGAGGTCACTAAGGTGGAGGATGTGATTCCTTGACCCAAGGAGAAGAAATGGTAGAAAGGTAAAGGTGGCCTATACATGTGAAAATGGAGAGAGCAATTGAGAGTAAAGTTCATTGTTAAGTAAAACATATGAGAGTTGTTATTGATTCAGAACCCATCGATGGTTACAAAATTGTAAATGCTAAGGCATGGGTGCAGGTTATTGACAATGGGATAAGTGATGTTGTTGTTGTTGTTGTCCATTATTGTTGTTGTCCATTACCTTGACTCACTCCATCCAAAAAATGACATTTTTTTTAATTACCTTGACTCACTCCATCCAAAAAGGACAAATGGGACAAGTCATTATTCAAAGGCCACAATTATATATTGGTTGGATTAATGGTGAATGGACATTGTGGCTAAGTGTACAATGCATGGAATTCATTATGAAATTTGTAATTTTCACATCTCCCAAGGTATCTTCACAACTCCTAAGTCCATTCACAACTCTCGATGCAATCTTACAACTCTCAAGGAATTGGTTAGAACGGCATAGGCAGTTTGGGGATACTCTTCATTGGTCATTTGAGGAGTTCTTGGAGGGGTCTATTGAAGGGGAATTTTCTTTTATTCACCCAAATTGGTTGTAATATATCTAGTTTATAGGTAGCATGGAGAGTCATAGCCAACTTGGACACTACCCCTATTGTAAAATAATATAAATCTATCAATTTTTTCATAAACATGAGGACATAATTGTTGAGAACCAAGCCTCTATCTTCTCATCTATTAGTAGAATACATGTTCAGGAAGAAAATCATAATGCAGAGTCTATTTTTATCATGGAGTCTCTATTACAACATAAGAGGAAAATCAATGCTTTAAAGGAAGAGTGCATATGTTTCATTGAGTTCTATAAATATGGGTTTCATTGAGTTCTATAAATATTTCAACTTTGTAAGGGTTTTGGAAATTAAACCTCATAGAATTACAATATTCTGATTCCTTAAGTGACTGATGACTCTTTTGCATATAATATAGACAAAGGGATATAGATGTATATGTATACCATCAAATATCCACGATGTAGGGAACCTCCACATCAACAACTTTGGCACCAATTAAAATATGCCACATATACAAGGGAGAAAAAGAAGGGAGTTGGTTTGGATAATAAAGGGAAAATAAAAAAAAAAGACACATGGCAGGCTTAGAAATTGCCATGTCATTATCCAAATAATGAAATGGAAAACATCCTCCAACCAGTTTCTGAACTATCTCAACCCAACACAACTACTATGCATAAATCCTTCACATCTAGGTTCATGTAGCAATCTCTCTGCCTTGTTGTTTTTGTCACCTAGCTTGTTAAAAATATGAGACTATTAAGATTCTGGTAAAAGAATAGTCCATGTTAGAAAAAGTCAATTATGAGTGTAGGGGTGTTCAAAGATTATACTAGATGAGAATAAAGGTATGAGGAATGGCCAATATGGATACCGATCCTTATTTCCTAAATGAGAAATGTATTAATGAAGAGCTTTGTGTCCATTTAAAACTATAAAATTCCCAGTCAATTATTTTTGGTCTTTTTCTTGGTTTTACTGTGTTGGCCTTTCTTCAAACAATTTTCCACTGAAATGTTTATAGAGGTTGTTATGAATTTACTCATTGTTGTAGAAATTTTATATGAATTCCTGAGTGTGCACTTTTGACAAACACTTGGACTGTAGGATATTTCACACTGTTTAACTTCCCAATTTGTAGTTATGGTATTTTAGATGGATCCTTGAAGTTTTTTAGATGGTTGGCATAGATTTCATGTTATCCCTCTGATAACATTGTGACCAGGAAAACCCTAGGAACAAAAGTTCAAATTTGAATATGACCTAACTCAAATCTACAGAATATCTAATTCAAACATGGTTCCCTAGATCAAATATATAGAATATATCATTCAAATGATGATGCATGTGTGACCTAGAATTTTCAGAATGAAAATTTTGAAAAGGATAGACTGAGGAAAATTTACTGGAATGGAAGTCATTGTTAGTCTAGTTTGCTTCTTTGTCACTCTTTGTCTCCGTGGCTCCTTGTTGGGGTCACCGCATCTCTTTTTGGGGTCTCTGCCTGACTTTGTGGATCGAGATAAATGTGAATGGGGAAATTTTAGCGATGAATTCGAATGGGGTCGGTCGAATGGGGTCAGGACGAATGTGAATGGGGTGAGTTCGAATGTGAATGGGATGGTCGAGTTCGAATGCGAATGGGGTCTACTGAATGGGGTCGGGATGAATGCGAATGGGGCAAGTTCGAATGCAAATGGGATGGGTCGAGTTCGAATGGGATGACTGTCAATGGTAATGGGGTTAGGTCGATTGAGTTTTATTTGATTGTTACATATATATGTTATATATGTAACATACATATAACATATATATGTTTACAATATATAAAATATTTTCCTTTTATAAATATTTTTTATATTATATGTCATATTTTATATAATATGTTATATGTTATATGAATATATTATATAATAGATAGTTTTTTTTCATGATATCAACATGTGTCCCTGGAGCAGATCTTGGTGGCAGAAGCAAATATTCAAATTAGAACTTTGAAGAGTGAAGTGGGGAAATGTTCCATGTGAACATCACTTGGACATGGCTGGTTAGTCGATCCTAAGAGATGTGGAATCCTTATATCAAGGGTGCACTCTGCATGAACATCGAAAGAGAATTGGGTTGATATTTATGAACTGAGACATGATGGTGGGCGACAATGTTAGGAAATCTGGAGATGTCATCTGGGGCCTGGGAAGAGTTATATTTTCTTTTTAATGAATTTCCCACACTGAAATCGATTCAACTGGAGATAGGGTCCAACATATGGAAGATCACCACACGTCTTGCAGTTTTCGGTGCCCCCTTGATGACCATTGAAAATATGGAGAACCAAGTACCATCCATGCCCGATCATACTCATATCTGCCTCCTTGGATTTTTCAATGCCCACTAGGTTAGTGATCTTGATGAGAGAATATCTACCTCAAGCTACTTGTTTTATCTTGGCTCTGGACCAAATTGTTAGGGTTCTAAGAAGAAACAAGTTGTTATTCTCTTCTCCACTAACGAAAACTATGCTAGTGAAGTTCATGTCAGGAAGCATCTTCCCTTGATACAGATGATGCTTGATCAACTTGGTCTTCCTCCAAAAACTCATTCCACATTTGTGAAAATCAAAGTACCATTGAGCTTATTCATAATCCAATGAATCATCAGACGAAAAAAAACATGGATATTTGGATGCACTAAATTTTGTAAACTCATGCTGAAGGACAACTTGTGTGAATCATTGTTCCTTTAGTATATCAACAAGTAGATATCTTCACCAAATCTCTTCTAGATCCCACCTAAACCCCTTTAACTATAATTTTTAATACTATTATGTAGAACCACTATTACAGAGTAACCATATAACCCCTAAGAACCTATGGCCATTAACCCTTATAATCACTATGATTTATTTCCCCAAATGCATTTGACTCATAACCACTACAATTGTTAGAATCCTAAACCCCTAAACCCTTGAAAATTTAACCCTTATAACCACAAACATGTACATTAACTATTACATCTATCCCTTATTAGTACTAGTCTATCACCTATGTTAACCCTAATAACTTATAACCTCTATAACTTCTAAATTATAACCCCAAATAGCTAAAGCCTAACTTATTAACCCTAATAACCTAATACCCATATCTCACAAACATTAATCCTTATAACACTCAAACCATATAACCACTTTAATCCATAACACTATAACCCTTATCAGTCCTAACACCTAACCCTTAACTCTCACCATATATAACCCCTATAAACATTAACCCCTAATCCATATAAAGAACAATTCTAAACCAATGTAACCTTTATCTAACTTGTAACTCCTAATGAGCTTAACTACCATAACCCCTAATACAACATCTCGACATGAAGAGAAATGAAACAACATCAAAGCCTACCATAACATGGCCCTACAATCTCAAGAATACAAAGGTCATGGCTATGTTAATTGACATAGGTGAAAAGGAAGATGTGTCTAGTGACACCAAAATAACAGGAGAATCATTAATAGAGAATTGTAAATTCATTGTATTAATAAAACAATTAAGTAGAATGTGTTTGTTGACACAAATAAAAAAGAATCTATGTCAACCAACACACATTATAGAAATGAGTAACCAAATGCAAATAATGTTCAAACTAGCACAAGAGAGATAATTTGTGTTGATTTCCATAGAACATGGAAGGCATGATACAAATAAGAAAACTCTATAATTTATGTTGACCTACACATAATTGAACAATGAGTTGATAGATGCTAAAATTTATAACTAGGGCTTCAACAAGGTGATCAATGAGAAACTTGGGAAGAATTAATTCTACATATTCAGAGGGCTATCATGACAATCAATTAGACTATTAATGACATCAATACCAAAAATTTATTGATATGATGAAACAAGGAGTATAGGTTACAAACATCATGATCATAGACAAGGATGGAGCACACAAATACATATGGAAATAGGAGATCACTCTCTAACCAATATGTTATTGGATGATGGTTCCATAGTAAACAATATGATGAAGGATACATGGGGAAAGTTAGAGAAATCAAAATTGAGGCCTCTAGAGTTGTTGGTTGACAATAAAATCCATCGATCGCTTCAACAAGGTGATCAATGAACATTTCATATTGAATTCATTAAATAGATTCCAAGGATCACTACAACATTATCAATTGGATTATTAATGATTTCAATTCCATATGGAAATAGAAGATCTAACTGTACCCAATTTAATAATATTAGATGGTGATTATAGAATAATCATTATAATGGAGACAAAAATAATTAGAGAAACCAAAATTGTTACCATCATAGTTTTGATTAAGGATTATATATCCTACTAGAATAAAACCTTTGGAATATTAATAACGTGATATATGGAAACGTATTTATGATAGATTTCATAGCAATTAAAACATGGAAAATTAAGAACACGTGATGCCTTACTAGGAAGGTCACACCTAGAAGGACAAATAGTCATTGATGATTAGTGAGCCAACACAATTTTATTCAAAAAAAGGATAATATTGAATAATAATTGATTTAATAAGTTGCAATAGTGCATGAGGAGTTGGCTATTTCTAGTGAATCCTCTAGAATTAGGCAAGATGAACTATATGAATGGAAAGGGAAAGGGTAGTATAACTAGAGGATTGCTTAGAGGAAATAAATACTTTGATAATGGATCATTGTAGCATTGGAATATGGATAATATAAGTTTTTTGTTTCTATAATATAGAATCAAAACTAATAACTAAACTCAAAGGGAAGAATCCACTCAAGTGAATGATTAGAAGGAAAATTACCCATCACACTTGACCAATGTTACCATTGGTAAATGTAAAATTCAATGAAGGTATCCCATGACCATACTAAATAATATGTTCTTAAATATAGGGAACATATACCAACTCAAAAAATTAATGTAGAAATGAAGAATGAACCTCAACACATCATAATTGGAATTGAGTGGGGGATAGAATTTCTAGCCAAGCAATTAATATATTTAAGAATAGAAAGAATTATTTTCATGGTCCTATAAATATGGAAGCTAAACCATGGTTCAATAGGGGAGTGGGGGAAGTTATCCACCCCAAAATATGGAAGATGAGTCCAAGGCCCTGAGGGGACAAAGGTTGAATTCTAATTTGGTGGGAATATTCCATTAGAAAAATCGTTTCCTTTCTTAGATGTTATGGTAGATAGTTGACGTCATTTAGAAGAATAAAATACAAGGAAATATTGGAAGATATCGAGGAAGTTTCAAGAATGCCTCAACTTATCCCCTCAATGAATAAAAATTGACCAAACAATGACAAATACTAAAGCTTGATGAGACATATAAAGTAAGGGGGGGGCAAATAAAAGTTGGGTTCCATTGGCTTAAGACATGTGAGAATCCTACGATGATATTTTTCAAATATCTAACATCAAAGGAATTTTTGAAGCATATTTAGGTCGTCAAAATAAAAAACAATAGAATCATTGACCAAGGGAACAGTGAAAAAGAGTTTGTTAATCATTACAAACTAGTTTTTCAATCTCAAAGAATTATAACAAAGGAAAGAAAGTTGTATATGCAAACTTGTGTTGATGTAGTCCCAAGAAAGTCAATGCAAAAGGAATAATGGGTATGTGATAAAAGGCTTATAATGTTGGTTGAATTAATGACTACCCTAAAATAGATGGTTGATGATAAATTTCTCACATGAGACTACTTTCCACTCTAGTCGTGGAGGATTCTCTTTTGCACAAACCTTTTATGTGATGGTTATTGAAACCCTTAATTAAATCATCCAAAACAAATGTCTCGATGGATTATCTAAATCTTGCAAATGGAAAATTTGTATATGAATGCTTCCTTACTATCCTAGAAGAGAAATAGTCACTAGACATTAACATGGTTTTCTTGCAATTTTTTTACAAATCCTTTGGATCAAAATTTCCTTGGGCCAAGAATTAATTTTACCATCATAGTTAGTAGGAAACCCTAAGTTAACTAGTAGGACAGGGATAGAAATACATACTGTTAAAATACTTTATGTGCTCGTTTTCACCTTAGGGAATTAATGTTACCATCATAGTTAGTAGGAAACCCTAAGTTGACTAGTAGGACAGGGATGGACATACATACTATTAAAATAATTTATGTGTCTTTGTACCTATGGATGGTTTCCATGATAATATGATGATGGAATAAAATGGGTGTGTGAGTGAAATTTGAGTCCATAAACCATCCCATATCATTAAGGCATGTGAATAGCCTATCCATGTCAAATTTCAATGCATACAGATAAAGTTTAAAAAAAAATCAACGTTGGCCCCATTCACATGTCATTGTTTCCCACCTCTAGTATTTTTCTGGTGTTGATTAAGAAATCAATAAAAAATAGGGATTTTTAATCACAAATATGATGCAGATACATTGTATATACATTAATTTAGAACCTCAAAGAAAAATGAAGGAGGACTGACGAAAACGTAAAACTTGCGTCAACCAAATTGTGTACTTTGAAAGAAAATTAGGGTTTATGATTTTTATGATGAATTTATGATGATGGAAGAAAGTGGGTGTGTGAGTGAAATTTGAGTCCATAAACCATCCCATATAGTTAAATGCATGCAAAGAGTATATCCATGACAAATTTCGTGCATACAGAAACTGTTTGAAAAAATTTCAATGTTGGCCCCATTCACACGTCACTCTTGTCGGTGTCTAGTCCTAGTACAATTTACATTCCTTGTTCCTTGTTATGTTTTCCTTGTTCCTCATTAATCATTCCTCATTCCTTGACCATGGTGTAGTCCCTAGGATCCATTATTTTTTTACAAAATTACATACTAATGGCATAAAATGTCCCACACAAAGACCAAATTAATATTCACTACATAAGTCATTTGTCTTTTTTCAAGGACTATGTAACAAATATCAATTCTAAGAAGATTCAAATAGGACCTAAGAAACTTAAGTTATTTCCTTAAGCATGGGTGACATAACACTATCATTCAATAGTAAAATTGTTACGTTTCATTGTTTGGCATCATGTGTAATGAGGGCTTCAGCCACCATATCCACAAAGGAAACATACCAAGAATATTTGCCTTATGAACAAGATATGGTACTATCCATTTTGAGGTTTGTCATAGAGATTTTTCTTATAGAATACACTACATTTCACCATAATATAAGCCCTAAAATCCTTGAAAACCATGTAACACCATTCAAATAAGACACAATATTCTTGCGACAAACTAGCTATACTATCGACAAACTGTTTTCGTCGATAGTATCACAAATTAGTCGCAAGATTATTTACATTTGTCTCTCTTGCGATGATATAAAATGATGCTTGGATTCATTTCATATTTGGTTTATCAAATTGAAATATCAATTTGATACTTTGCAAGCTATAAGCTGGACCTTCAATCAAATACAAATATGAAACTTGGAATCATTAACAAATCTATTAGAACATATGAAAAATAGGGTTTATGGTTTCCATGATGAATTGATGATGGAATAAAGTGGGTGTGTCACTAAAATTTGAGTCCATAAACCCTCCCATATCGTTAAGGCATGCCAATAGTCTATCCATGACAAATTTTAGTGCATACAAAAATTGTTTGAAAAAATTTCAACGTTGGCCCCATTCGCAGGTCCATGTTGTCGGCCTCTAGTATGTTGATGGTGTTGATGACGAAATCAATGAAATAGAGTTATTTTTCATCACAACGATGACATAGATACATTGTATATACATTAATGTAGAACCTGAAAGCAAAATGAGGAAAGACCGACGAAATCCTAAAACTTGCGTCAACCAAATTGGTTACTCTGAAAGAAAATTAAGGTTTATGGTTTACATGATGAATTGATGATGGAAGAAAGTGGGTGTTTCACTCAAATTTGAGTCTATAAACCCTCCCATATCATTAAGGCATGCCAATAGTCTATCCATGACAAATTTTCGTGCATAAAAAAATTGTTTGAAAAAAATTCAATGTTGGCCCCATTCGCAGGTCCCCGTTGTCAGTGTCTAGTCCTTGTGCAATTTACGTTCCTCGCTCCTCATTCCTTGACCATGTTGTAGTCCCCAAGATCTATTATTTTTGTAAAAAATTACATACTAATGGCATAAAATTATCGACAAACATTTTTTCGTCGATAGTATAGCAAATTCGTCGCAAGATTATTCACATTCGTCTCTCTTGCGATGATATCAAATGATGCTTGGATTCATTTCATATTTGGTTTATCAACTTGAAATCTCAATTTTATACTTTTCAAGATAGCTGGACCTTCAGTCAAATAAAAATATGAAACTTGGAATCATTAACATATCTACTAGAACATATGAAAAATAGGGTTTATAGTTTCCATGATGAATTGATGATGGAAGAAAGTGGGTGTGTCAGTCAAATTTGTGTCTAGAAACCCTCCCATATCGTTAAATCTAGAGAATATTCTATCCATGACAAATTTCAGTGCATGCAGAAACAGTTTGAAAAAATTTCAACATTGGCCCCATTTGCAGGCCCATGTTGCCCGCCTCTACTATCTTGACGGTGTTGATTAAGAAATCAACAAAATAAAGGGATTTTTCATAAAAAAAATGATGCATATACATTTTATATACATTAATTTAGAACTTGAAAGAAAAATGAAGAAAGACCGATGAAAGCCTAAAACTTGCGTCAACCAAATTGGGTACTTTGAAAGAAAATTAGGGTTTATGGTTTACATGATGAATTGATGATGGAAGAAAGTGGATGTGTCACTCAAATTTGAGTCCATAAACCCTCCCATATAGTTAATGAATTACAATATTATATCCATGACAAATTTCATTGCATACAAAAAAAAATTGAAAACATTTCAACGTTGGCCCCATTCACAGGTCCCTGTTGTCAGTGTCTAGTCCTCATGAAATTTATGTTCCTTGTTCCTCATTCCTCGTTCCTCATTCCTCGTTCCTCGTTACTCGTTCCTCATTCCTTGACCATGGTGTAGTCCCCAAGATCCATTATTTTTGTACAAAATTATATACTAATGGCATAAAATGTCCCATAGAAAGACCAAATAAATATCTGCTACATAAATCTTTTGTCTTTTTTCAACGACGATGTAACGAATCTGAATTCTAAGAAGATTCGAATAGGTATAAATATTGATGAGATCTTATATGATCATGATGGTATATAAAAATGAAAGAGCTTCTCTTGGTTTCAAGAATAATTTATCCTCTACTGAACAAGGCCAACCACGTGAAGGTGGAAGTTTAAATGGCCCCTCCCCTCCCCCTCACATCACTCTCAATTGATCCCCAAAACCCAATCTATAAAATATAAAATAATCGAAAGCAACATCCCATTAATATTCATGCATAGAAACTACAAAAACAAAAATTAATGAAGGTACATGAAATTATGTGTTTCTAAATGATATTTTTAGTCTACCACGTACTTTACTATATTGACAACTATTTTCAGGTTTCAAATAATAATTAAACAACATGTAACCTAGGATATAAACACGTTGCATAAAACTTAAAACATGTAATTAACCCATGACATTAAAAGTAAATTATTTTAAGAGAATAATTCATACAAATTAAAATATTATATAGTCACGTAACTAATCCAAACTCAACATCTGTGTAATCATCCTTATTTTTTATCTTGATCTTCTTCATCAAACTCGACATCTATATCATTATCTGGTTCTGAAACGATGTTGAAAGGATTGATGATATCATCATCGTCATCAATGTCATTTTTGAGCATATTTTCATTGACATCATCATCAGGAATTGCAATATTGTCTCCTACGCCTAGATCATGATCTTCTTCGTCTTCTCCATCTATCAACCCTCCATGATCTTCCGGCTATGTCTGATATTCTGTCGAATCATCTTCTTGATATTCAATATCATCTTCTTCCTGTAAATGAGTATACTTAATTGGCCTTCCTCTTGGATCATATCTAACAACAAATGACCAATCCCTTTCACCTAGAACATTTGAGTAAAAGACATGTTCACATTGGCTTGGAAAAACATAGTGATCATGTCCTCTTTCAAACATCTTTGTTTTAATCATTGAAAATTCGTTGGCATGTGGAATAACAGTTATTTCCTCATCACGTTCATGCATGTGTAACGTATACCATTTGACATCTAACAAAACTAATTTGAAGGAATTAAAGTCAAACTCAAGTATATTGTTTAAATACCCATAGTATCTATTTTCAGATTCTCGGGGATGTCTGTCACTCCTAGAGGAAACATTAGTAACCTGGAATACTGCAGTTATCCCACTATCAGAATTTTTCCTGGTTTCATCCAATTGTTTGATGCAAAATTTACAGCCATTGCACCACATGGCCTTGTGGTGTTTCAACTGTAATATGTCAGATATGTAAAAGATGCATTGTCAATTAATAAATTAACATATATTTATATAACTTCGAAAGTATATGAAAAATATAGTACACATGTAGTCACATTAGTATAAGATAAAATAACTGAATAAAATGGGTGAAATTGCTTACCTGCCCATCTTTCAAACCATAGGCTAGATCAATTTCCCTCTGCGTAACATTGGCATCTCCATTACATTTATGAGCTTCTCTAACTAATGCAAATAGTCGTTGCCATGATAACATACCTCCATTATGTTGTTTACATATTTCAATCCACACATTCATCCAGTCATGATTGTTTGCAATGTATAAATGTAGTGCATCCCACTCTAGAGCAACTGAATCAAAAAAACATAATTCACCAATATCAAATATTAGTTATAACGTACAATATGCAGGTAATTATAAATATTTATAATTTATGAAATAAATCATATTAATATATTAATGAGTATGATCATATACAAAAAAATGAAACTTTATATGTATTATTAATATAAATTATCACAATTATTAATATATTACCTCTCATTTTTTTCATTCTACCTTTCCCCAACAGATGCTCCTGATCTTCAAAGTTTTTGATGGAGTTCACATCCCAAATGCGATCCACTGCATGCATAGTTGGCGTTACTAATTTAGGAATATATTGACTAATATACACCATGGATTGATATACCATATATCACTCCACGATATAACCCTTAGGGCATGCTCTTTGTCTAACCAACGCCTTCAATGATTTCAAGTGCCTCTCCACCATCCACATTGACCTTGTGTGAACAGGTCCACAAATTTCAATCTCCTTAGCTTGGTGTATGAGGTAGTGTTCTTGTGCATTGAAAAATGTAGGAGATATATACTTTTGAATTTCACACATTAGACGAGGAATTTCTCTCTTCCAACACTTTATATCATCTTATTTCTTTCAATGACAACCATCTACATGAGATCGTGACACAAGAAAATAACATAATATAATATATTACATTACATTACAAGTAAAACATGTGTCATTAAGTAAAACAATAATTTGAAAGAACATTTTGCATAT
>JASDQU010200823.1:5809-21039 GCA_032191745.1 Picea mariana | reverse complement strand
GTGCTCTACTTCCGTTATTCTCAAATCCAAATAAGTTTGTTTCCTACTACACTAGGAAACCATGGAAGATCCTGAAGTGAAGAAACACCCAAAGGTGCTCTTTCTATCCACTGCACTCCGTGCCCAATCAGAGTCAATATATTATTTCCATATCATATCAATACTTGAAGTATATATCAAACCATGTCTAAATGTGCCTCGTAGGTATATCAACACATGCTTCACAACAATCTAGTGTGTCTATCTCGGCTGACTCATAAATTGACTAAGTGCACTCACTGCATAGAAAAATATTTGGTCTTTTGTTAACCAAATACATCAATGATCCAATCAGTTGTTTGTATATAGTTATATCAATTTTGTCAGAATTAAAAAAATACACACTTAGCTTCTTCAAATTTGTCACCATTGTTGTATCCACAAGCTTCAAGTTCAACATCCCAAAATTCTTCAATATCTCAACTATGTACTTCCCCTGACTCAGGAAGATCTCATTAGTTCTTTGCTACATATCTAGTCCCAAGAAGTAGTGCATCATACTAAGGTCCCTCCTCTCAAACTTAGAGGCCAACACATACTTGCATTCAACAACAAGGCTTTCTTTACTAGTGAGGAATAAATCATCAACATAGAGGACCAAAATTAGGGACCCACTATTAATAGTCTTGTAGTACAAGCTGGGATCGAAAACACTTTTTCTGAAGCCCAAAAATCATCAGGTGGTTTTTTGAGTCCATACAAGGCCATCTTCAACCTACACACATGAGACTGCTTCTCATGTATCATGAAACAATCTAGCTTCTCGATGTATACTTATTCCTCAATCTCTCCATTGAGAAAGGTTATATTTACATCCATCTAATGTAATATCTAACCTATGGATGTTGCAGGGGAAATAATCATCCTGATAGAAGTGTATCGATGCCTCCTCATAACAAGGAGGCTTAGAATCAATGATTTGGATCATAGTTGCATCATATCATGAATATCTTTGAGGTCTCTTTTTCTCTCAAAGGGTACCATGAGGAGTTGCATGTCCTTCTGCCTCCTACATATTCTGATGAGCCGATGCAAGTAGCTTTCAACCTACTGCAATATCTATGGAAACATTAATTGGAGCTACAAGATCAATGTGATCAATTGGCTCAACTATCCCACTCTGAAAGGAAATGTCATCTTGGAACTTATTTGACATATAAAGGTTTCCTCATGAAACCAATGTCTTGGTTCATTCATATGAGGCACGTCAGGATGAAGTCTACACCATCTTACTTGTGTGTGTGTTAAATCTTGGCTACTTCATATGCACCATGTCTGAGATGAAATCTTGCGAGAAGCCTATGAAGCCTCACTGCTTGCATGACTTGCATAATTAGATATGATATATTATACCTCTATAGTACTGAGTGTTATAGAAGTTTGCTTCCATGAATCCTAACTGATATCAAGATAAGGAAACACCCTCCGGTGTGCTTTCTATCAACTACAGTCTCTGCTTAGTCAAGAATGTCTATGTCCACAATGTTTCTTCATCTCCCGAGACATATCCAATTGTACCACACAGGTACACTTTCTTTTATACAACTTATTCTTCTCAAATCACAAGATGGATTAGGGTGCTTACTAGAAATCACTATCTGGCTCTTTTCTTTGAGAGTAGTTCCTCCACTCTCTTTGCAACTACCCCCTCTAGGGTTATTCAACTTCTCGCTTTGGGACTCTATAACTGCTAAGCACTAAGATTGAGAGTAGTTTCTCTACTCTATCAACAACTTCCCTCCTCTAGGACTTCTCTCTATGTAACTGGCTCCTCCACTCTCTCCTATAACACATCGATATGGTCATTATCCTCGATAATGAAATGATTTACGACATTTGTCATCATTATTTGGACATTGAATTTCCCACATACATAAATCTGATCAGACTTGTCTCACGGTTACTTCAAAACCTTAAAAGTTATGTTTAGTTATATGTGTCTTGAATGGTCAATGTTAACCTTATTTTATTTATGTTTTTCATTCCATCCCTATCTAGAATTTATGTACTGATAATGCCCAGATTCAATCGGAATTCAACTATAAGCCTTGTTGAACTCACTGTCCATACCTCTGAAGACATCCTTGTTGAACTCCTTGTCCATACATAAAAAGACAGGTCCATTATTCATGCAACATGTTCATTGTCAAGGTTAATAAATATTATGTGTGGAATTTTGAGTTGGTTATCATCATACACATACACACTAAAAGCTCCATCGGTACATTTCACTTGGCTTTTGTCCACATCCCATTGCTTATCACATGCATACATTACACATTCCTGTTCCTCATAGAGACTCACAGGGCCAACTTTACACCGTGTCGAAATCATTTTGGGTCAGATATGACACCAAATTGCTCACTTTACAAGCAATTCTGAAAGCATTGGAACCTTTTCAGCGAAGTAGATGCAATGTGTGATCGTGATTCAGATGTTTGAATTTGAAATTTACATATACATATCTTTGGATAAGTTGATCACAACATAGGAGAAGTAGTAAAATTGACTACTTTGTTGTTGGACCCTCCCATGAGGGATGATGGATTCTTCTTTTTCCCACTACAATATCACCTCTTGTAGACCAGGGACATGGATCTGTAATTGCACAAGTCCGGCAAGTGCTCAATCTCCCATAGTGAAGAAAATATGAGGGATTAACATCTAAGAGATCAAATATCTGCTCTTCACTCATAATTTCTGAAGTCGAGCCTTCAACGTAGGGCTTCTACGTCCTATGCTCTTTGAATTAGCAAATACAATAACTGCAGCTTTCAACGTAGTGTTGGTTTCATCCCAGCGATGTTGATCCTCATCAAAAATAACTTCATTTTTCCTCATAGCTTCCACCATGGAAATTTTTAGATACTCTGGGATGATTAATATTTTCCTCAACTCGTCCTTGTCCATCCGAAGGCTAGAAAATACCATTGAAGTTGAGGCATACAGATTTGGCTCCTGCTTCAGCTATGGAGATATGATACCATGTAAATCTTCTCACTCCTCCTTCGCAGGTCCACGAAGGCACTATGAAACAACAACGTATGGAATGCAATAACAAGCATTACCCTTCACCATATGTCCCTTACAACCATGTAGTAGCAAATTTACAATACAATAATCCACTCTCATTTTCCTGGGCCCTCTTGTGAGGGAGTTAATCCTAGCCCAGCTCTGATACCATATTTTTTTTCTACATATAATATATAATCGATATATTGTTACAATGATGAGTGTTCCATATATAGGGAATATATGGTGACCATCCATGAAAGGATGTGTCCCTTGAATAATCAATAACTATTTATTATTATCATTTACTTATTACATATGATATTTAATAATAAATAATTATATTATTAATTATTATTCTAAGAGAATGTCTTCCCGATGTTGTCAAAACATCAACAAAAATGACCCACAGACTTTGAAACAACTCATGAGACAAAACTCCTAGAAGACACACACACACACACACACTCAATGACTCAATTATGAATTCATCGGTATCCCAATACAAAGGAATGACTTTGCAAACTCTTGACAAAACCCTAACTCTACCCTAAAAATAATGATACTAACACACCCAACTATATAGGAAATATTAGTTTGACCGAGGAAGTTAAAGAGGGGCGTCCAACAAATTGACAAGGTGAATTTTGTGTTTGATGATGTATGTGTGTGAGAGAGAGATAACATTGAGAGGATGTGTGAATATTTAAATTGACTAGTGTTGGCATGTAGTGGGGTAGCCAACCCACAATTAGTAATGCATATTCATCAATTGGAACATAAATTAGAGAATCATCATGTGCTAAGTTGTAACTAAAGGATGCAACTTAAGAGCAACAAACAAATCATGAATGTTATTGAAATATGCTCATCATGCCGCTAGAAAATAGGCAACACATGTTAATGTGGCATCTTTTTCTCTTTATAGAGCAAGAAGTAAGGAAAAGGACTGATAGTTGTGTCAAGTTGAGCAAGTTTAACAAAGGATCCCTTGGTTAAAAGACTCTTTTTTTTCTGTCCCAAATTGATTCCCTCCTTATTTTCTCTTCACCAACCTTGACCTGCAGGATTAGTTGGGCCTTAAAGGTTTCATTTCCTATGTTACGCTTGTAGCATCTTTTCATTTCTTCTAGTTTGCTCCACCATTCTTCTCTCTACTGTTTCATTCATTATCCTTTTTATTTTTCTTCTCAGAGTGCATCAATTGACCGCTTAGCCATCTAACATGTCAAGAACTAAACTAAGAAAATCTTCCATGAGATGCCAAAATAGGTTTTGAAACTTGATGTTGTCCCTTACAACACATTGATGGATGGACTCTTCAAAGTTAGTAATCTTAATGATGCAATAAAGTTATTTAAACAGATGAAGGATAGCATTCATCACTGATAAGATTATGTTATCACTCCATAATTTCCTTGGTTGTGGAAGGAAAACAAAGAGGTAACCTTCAAACCAACTTTATGCTTGGAATCTGGCCTTTCCAAACCAGAGAGGGATCTCTCACTGTAAATTAGGCTCAGTGGCCATATCTGAAATGGAAATAAGATTTTGAAAATGATTGTGGCAGAGTTGAAAAGGAATCCAAAGGGCATGGAGTCTAGGATTAAAAGACAGATCAAAGTGATCAATTACTGGTTAATGACCAATTATGTGACAAGGGAAAGGTAGCTAATTATCTCTAGTCTTCAATAATGTTGTAGTATGGTGGGATAAATAGGAGAGAAAAACCCATGAAATGTAAAGCATATATTAGGGATGAATTCTACATTTGACTTTAGATGAAGGTAGATGCAATTAGGGATGAGGGAATATGTTCCTGTAGTGAACATATTCAAATAATGCATCTGATAATGCATCTGATGAGGGAATACGCTTCTGATAATGCATCAAATATCCAAATAATAAATGAGGGAATATGTTCCTCTAGTGATCAAAGTGAGATAAATGTATTTTCACCAGAAATTGGCAGTAGAAATGTCAATTGAACCTTTATCAAGCCTATAGATTTGTTCTTCAACACTTTGACTTTCCAGTGTAGGATGTGCATTGGTTCCACCAAGAAATCCCCTTCATGTTCCACCCGGATCACATTCCAATCAATCACATGATTAGGATCAGGTACATGCTTTTTTAATAAAGACACATGGACCACGTTATGAATTCTCATAGATGCAAGTAATAATAGATTGTATGCAACTAATCCTATATTTTCTAAGACCTCAAAAGGCCCACAATATCTCACTACTAACTTTAGGAAACTTCCCAATTTCAGCGAGCTTATTTTGGCTTTAAATTTTAAAAACACATGGTCTCCCACTTTGAATTCTCTATTTGTTATCTTTATATCAACATATCTCTTCTTCCAATCTTGAGCAACTTCTAAACTCTACCTAATTTTTTCCATTTGTTCTTCCAATTCCTTTAACAACTCTAGCCCAATCACAACTTTGTTTGTTGGGTTATCCCAACATAATGGTGTGTTGCATTTTCTTCCATACAATGCTTAAAAAATGCTCATGTTCAATGATTCTTGATACCCATTGTTGCATGGTGTAACATCCCTATTTTCAAACCGAAACTAGTGATTTATATATTGTAGATGTCAAATATGGATGAGAGCTAAGCGATATATATTTTAAATATAGCATATGGTCAAGAGTCCTAAGTGATGTAATGTGTAAATGTTGTAAATTGAATATAATGAATAAACTATATTTCCAGTTGTAGATGGACACATAAGTAGATTTGGAGGCTAAGTATACACAAGAGAGGGTAGGGGTCCAAGGGGGAGAGTTTCCCATATCTACTAAACCAAAAACAATTTCTTATTTTCTCTAAATTATCCTTGTCATGAACCTTCCATTAGTTGTTGAGTGTTATAGAGCTCAATCATTGAATTCACGTAAGCGGGTTGGTGTGAGAGTCACTTCATAGAGCTATTGAGTGCATGGGGGTTGAGTAAAACTAGCTTGGGGAAGAATGAAAGTCAAGAAAGCAAGAGAAAGAGAAGAAATTTGTATGGGTAGGAGGGGAGAATTATGCATTGATGTTTTTGCACAGAGTTGGTTTTACGTGGATTGTTTTTCCCAATGGAGTACTGAGTGTGGGAGCTTGTATGCAGATATTGTGGACATGTTTGGTTGTTGTTTGAAGCTTTAATTTCATGGAGAAAGAGGTCATGTTCCTAAGAACGATGAGTTATTAGAAATTTGTGCAAGAACCATGAGTTTTGGGTTGGGCGAATTTGTGTTGAAGTTGTAGAATTCTTGAAGTCCAAGCAAACAGAATTCTTGTCCAACTTGTGTTGGAATCCTTAAAGCGGAGTGGAAAGGACTAAGGGAGTATGAGAAATAAAGGAGGATTCCATCCCTTGGGTAATGCAGGTTGATGGGAAGTTTGTTGGTGGACTGGAATTGTCTGATAGTTTAATTGTTGAAAGGGGGGACATTAGCTAGCTTTAGGGACCTCCATCTGTTGTGGATTTATAGTCCGAGCTCGAGGGTGTATTTCTTTTGAGAAATGGAACAACAAGGATACGGTTGGGATGAATGTGTATCCTTTGCAAGAGGTTTCATATTTTTATAAGATAAGTGTTCTTATCTTTGTATTGATGTCTTAAATGTTGATATATAATTGCAGTGCATTTTAATCCAAGTTGTATTTGGTCAATGTTGCTTACTCTAAGTAGAAAGATGAATTCATGTCTCTATTTTATGGTTGAATGTTGTTGTATGCATTTCATTTTTGTTTTTCATAGTAAGAGTAATCATATATATGTTTTTTATTAAGTATGGACAATTGAATGAACTTGAATTTCATGTTGTGTGTTAATTTCGACATTTAGATATAGTATGACAATTTTTAGTGAGTCGTTTTAGTAGTGATGTGACCCAGCTAGGGGCTCAATAAGTTACAATGTGGTGTGATAACTACTGGTTCAATAATTGATTCTCTCCTTATTTTCTCTTCACCAACCTTGACCTGCAGGATTAGTTGGGCCTTAAAGGTTTCATTTCCTGTGTTAAGCTTGTAGCATCTTTTCATTTCTTCTAGTTTTCTCCACTATTCTTCTCTCTATTGTTTCCTTCATTATCCTTTTTATTTGTCTTCTCAGAGTGCATCAATTGACCGCTTAGCCATCTAACATGTCAACAACTAAACCAAACAAATCTTCCATGAGATGCCAAAATAGGTTTTGAAGCTTGATGTTGTCCGTTACAACACATTGATGGATGGACTCTTCAAAGTTAGTAATCTTAATGATGCAATAAAGTTATTTAAACAGATGAAGGATAACATTCATCACTGATAAGATTATGTTATCACTCTGTAATTTCCTTGGTTGTGGAAGGAAAACAAAGAGGTAACCTTCAAACCAACTTTATGCTTGGAATCTGGCCTTGCCTTTCCAAACCAGAGAGGGATCTCTCAGTGTAAATTAGGCTTAGTGGCCATATCTGAAATGGAAATAAGATTTTGAAAATGATTTTGGCAAAGCTGAAAAGGAATCCATTGGGCATGGAGTCTAGGGTTAAAAAATAGATCAAAGTGATCAATTAATGGTTAATGAGCAATTATGTGACAAGGGCAAGGTAGCTAATTATCTCTAGTCTTCAATAATGTTGTAGTTGGGAGAACTAGGAGAAAAAACCCCATGAAATGTAAAGCATCTATTAGGGATGAATTCTACATTTGACTTTAGATGAAAGTAGTGGAATAGTTAGATGAAGGTAGTGGAATGGTTAACTGTTTTAACTTAGAGCATGTGAATGACTTCTGAATTACATAAACTCAATCAAGCATTGAAGATTATACACAGAAATGATCAACTACAGTAAAGAAACACAATAACATAGAAAGAGACACATCACCAAAGGACATTAACACATGAACCATTGAGCAGAAAGTCCTTTTACATCTATATTGATCACTCTGAAAATTCAAAAGATACTACAGTCACAATGGCCTCTTTCTTCCCACACACTCGAACCAACCCTCTCCTTCATCAAATTCATAAAAATATAAACAAAATGACTACTTCCATGCTAAAGGAGTGGAGCCTAACTAATTTGCCAAAGAAACACTTAGTTACATTAGGATAGCAACAAGTTTAGAAGTGCCTGCTAGGAAATAAGAATTTGTTTGATCACATTAAATACATAACAATTTCTTTCCAACTTCAAAACATGATGTTCATGATTATGATTTCGAGCCCCGGAGCTAATGTGGACCACCTAGCATCGCTGGAGATGATTAGATGTTGATTCAAATGATGATCTGGTGCTCTGTCACACTTGCGCAGCCTGGAAATATAGTTCGCTGCGTAATTGAGTGTTTCTGATCAAAACTTTTGCATCATTTCTTAATTTCACAATTACTGCCAAGTGTTTTCCCTATGAAATTAATGCCTTGACAAACTAGCTCATTTGATGGAGAACATGACACAATCTATCTCTTTTAACACATATTTTAAACACCTCCTTCACAAACCCAAACATCTCCAAAGAATGATCACATGGATTGCAATGGAAATGCATTTCCACGGTGATGAAAACTATGTTGTGGATGCTTCTAGACCTATACACACTCCATCTGTGTTTCTAGTTTCGATGATATGCTTTCTAACATCTGCAATTTAGCCTCCAAACTGTTGTTACAACTTGATAAATTTACAGAGATAAACTCACTATAATTTTTATATGCAGCCTTATTTGCAATGATTATTTACACTCCGTCACAGTTTACAGGCTTATACCAAACTTTTTTCCACCATTTTGACTATTGTTTGTATAGCCTCTTTAAATGTATCAAGAAAAGAATACCTGAGAGTAGTCTACACTCTATGCTCTTACTCCAAGAAACTTTTTTTGTAATACAGTCTGAGTGGATCTAACGGTTAAGAACATGTGTTTCCTCTTAAAATGTTACAAGTTCAAGTCCATTCCATAAGAGGTAGGGTATGTATACCTCTGTAGACTTTACCAGTCAAATCGTTGAGGGGAGAAAATCCCTTATCCCACAAACAAGGAGGTCTCATACACCAATTTGTTGTCTCACTTGACCGTAACCTTAAAAACTTAAAAATAACATTACTCGCTCTCCTTCTACCTCACTTTCTCAAATTATGTTCTCAGCAACATTTCTCTCTGATAAAATCAGGTAATTG
Source organism: Picea mariana (assembly GCA_032191745.1). Lineage (NCBI taxonomy): Eukaryota > Viridiplantae > Streptophyta > Pinopsida > Pinales > Pinaceae > Picea > Picea mariana. The sequence continues at coordinate 11,819 of JASDQU010200823.1, read as the reverse complement.
TCTTCTAACAATTGCATGAGCACGAAGAAATTATGCGAAGATGTAGTAACCCAACCTCAATTTTGAAACTGTAAACAATGTCGCCAACTTTAGAGTAAACATCTCATTTGAAGACATTCCAAATGGCCTACCATAGACACTTTTAACATTTGCCGGTCAAGTGATCTCGCATCAGAGTATACCATGTCAATGGCTTCATCAGTTGATCGCATAGGAAGGTTGTGTTATCTTTCTTTCACCCAGAAAGCAGCTTGAACAAACGTTAAGCTTCTAAAAATCCAGGAAAAAATTCTCGCAATGTGATTCGTACCCTCGAATCTCAGACCTTCGGGATGAGTGAAAATGAATATGGGTGGTCGAAATATAGTTGAACAACCTCCTCGAATGAGAAAACTCACGGTTTGTAAAGACGACAGAAGCTCTGGCAACCTTCCAGCAAATGTTGGAGGTTCCCTTCTGTTAACAGCTGGACAATTACTAATACATTTCGAGTTTAGAGGTTTCCTCAATTCATTGGCAAAAACACCTACGAACTGGCACTTGGATTTTTATGTTCAATTCTGTTTCAGATTTTGTGGAATATATCCCAGATTTGAACGAAGACTGTAATTTGAAGGTTTTTATAAACACTAGCACAGCCGCTAACTCGCCGTTGAGAACGCAGAAAGGTTGGCTAAGAACGCGTGCTATAAAACGTCTGTGGTAATTTGTAATCCGTCTGTGGTAATATGAAACGTTTGGCTGCACGGTTTAATCCTATTTAATCATTTAAACGTGGCAATTACATATCCTTACAGTAATTTTTTAATGTGATTAAGTAAATGTGAAAAAGTAAACATGTTAACGGATGTCTTGATAAATGCAAAAAAGTTATTACATTAAATCTGACCCATTGATTTTGGAGGACGACTAAGAATATGCCAGCATCTTCAATGCATAGCCATCAGATTAGGGTTTAAGGTTAAATAAGGTTAAAAGATCATTACTTGTGCCCATTGTCATTAGATGTACGCCTTTCAACGTAACCAACATCAAGGATTAAAGGATTCTTGTAGACGTGTAGTGCAGTACATTTTAGGTCCCTTGTGGGCTCGTCCCTTCGTGGCTTAACGCTCGGTATTGGACTCGGGTTCTTGATACTTGGTGTTTACTCTTGGGTCCTTGATATATAAATAGAGATGGGTGTCTCGGGCCTAATATAGACTCCCATTTTTTAAGGAAAAACAATAATTAAGTCAAACCAATATAAAATGATTTAAAATAATTACTGCTTTTTATTTATATTTGGGGTTATTTTCATTAAAAAAAAACATTTCAGCATTCATCTCTTACAAACCAATACCCTTGGAGGACTCATTGAATGGAATACTACTTTTTAGGAAAAGAGAGGATATGTGAAGGGAAAAAAACGCGGAATGGACGAAAAATATGACTAATTGGATAAAGTGACAAGAATGACCAGGGGTGAAATTGAAACATGAGAACTTAGAGACCAAGAAATTTGGTGAGTTTTTGAAATTGAGGAGAAGTAGAAGAGGATTTTAAATCTTATGACGGGGTCAATTTCAAGTCTTAAAGATTGCATATACCACTCGCATGGATGGACTATATAAGGAAGACACACCCCAAGAGGTATATAAATTACTGTGCAAGATATTAGAAAAGGTATTGGGTTTGTGAAATTGATATTAGAAAAGGTATTGGGTTGGTGAAATTGACGAGAAGTAGATGAGGATTTTAAATCTTATGACGAGGTCAATTTCAAGTGTTAACAGATTACATATACCACTCCCATGGATGGACTGAAGACATAACCCAAGAGGTATATAAATTATTGTGCAAGATCTTAGAAAAGGTTTGACATTGGGGCTGTGATATATTAACCATATTATTGTAGTTTTTTTTTATACATAGTCATAAAACATAAATTCCTTACATTTTGTATTTATTTTTATCAAGTAAGTTTTTTTGTATTTTAGAGGTTTCAATTAAAGAACAAATTATATGTTAAGAATTAAATATGATTTTTAAAGAACATTGAATAAGGAGTTTGTAAAATTGACAAGAAGTAGATGAGGATATCTTATGACGGGGTCAATTTCAAGTGCTAAGAGATTAAATATACCACTTGCATGAATGGACTATACAAGGAAGACACACCCCAAGAGGTATATAAACTACTGTGCGAGATCTTAGAAAAGGTTTGACAATGGGTCTGTGACATATTCAACAATATATAATTTATGATTATTGTAGTTTTTTTTTATACATAGTCATAAAACATAAATTCCTTGCATTTTGTATTTATTTTTATCATGTAGATTTTTCTATATTTTAGAGGTCTCAATTAAATTAAAGAACAAATTATATGTTAAGAATTAAATATGGTCTTTAAAAAACATTGGATAAGGAATTTGTCAAATTGACAAGAAGTAGATGAGGATTTTAAATCTTATGACTCGGTCAATTTCTAGTGCTAAGAGATTACATATAACACTCGCATGGATGGACTATTCAAGGAAGACACAACCCAAGAGGTATATAAACTACTATGCAAGATCTTAGAAAATGTTTGACATTGGGGCTTTGACATATTCAACAATAAATAATATATGATTATTGTAATTTTCTTTTATATATAGCCATAAAACATAAATTTCTTGCATTTTATATTTATTTTTATTATGTAAGTTTTTCTATATTTTAAAGTTCTCACTTAAAAAACAAATTATATGTTAAGAATTAAATATGGTCTTTAAAGAACATTAGATAAGGAATTTGTGAAATTGACAAAAAGTAGATGAGGATTTTGAATCTTATGACTTGGTCAATTTCAAGTGCTAAGAGATTACATATAACACTCGTATGGATAGACTATACAAGGAAGACACACCCAAAGAGGTATATAAACTACTATGCAAGATCTTAAAAAAGGTTTGACATTGGGGCTTTGACATATTCAACAATAAATAATTTATGATTATTATAGTTTTTTTTTATAAATAGACATAAAACATAAATTTCTTGCATTTTGTATTTATTTTTATTATGTAGGTTTTTCTATATTTTAAAGGTCTCAATTAAAGAACAAATTATATGTTAAGAATTAAATATGATCTTTAAAGAACATGTAAGAGAGATGTTTATTATATTATGTTATAAAAATTGTGTTTATTATATTATGTTATAAAAGTTAATTTTAACTGAAAGGCATTAAAAAAAAAACTCATACAAGTTATATTTCTTGATAGCTTTAAGTGTTCTCATCTTGATGTTGTTCTCTCCATTATTGTAAACCTTAAATTATTATGATATATAGATGAAGTTGGATTTTGTGGGAATCTTCTCCTTATATCTAAGGACTTATTGTGTAACTTATCATAATATTATCTTGGAAATTTTGCAAAGGTGCCTCCAATTGTGCTTGTTAAAATTTCACATCCAATTTTTCGTGTAAATAATGGGATGACCACAAGAAAAAACCCCAAAATAAATAAAGTATTAGTGAAATTGATTCATTTCAATAGTTTTTTATACATAGTTGTGATGCCAATGAGAACCAGACATCTAGTTTCTTTGTTTTTGTCATGCACATGATATGAATTTTATATGTGAGGATATTAAATACTTACAAACATGCTAACAAAATTCTTGTAAAAAGGTTGGAAACATGTTTTGGTAGATATCCTTAAATGATTGATGTTGTTGAGCCTATACCTATAGACTATGGTCTCTACATTCTAGAAATCTTGGCAGATCATTTATTTGTGTGGATTCATTGGCCTGAAGATTCTTTGCCATTTTTAAAGGATAAGTTAGAGAATTTGATTTCATAAAAAAAATAATAACTTTAAATACATACATAGATTATACATTTGATAGGAATTTTACTAATTTTTTATTATTTCTCATGCAAGTTCACTTTTGTCTTCTAGATCGATTTGAAATTCCAACCATGGAATATTTATTGAGATGTCAAGCAACGATTGTGGGAAGAAAAGATCAAGAAAAAATGATCTATCATCATACTTTCAAAGACCTAAATTCAAGGATCCACGTTCACTTCATGCTTCGAGCTCTTTTGAGCCACCTATCACTGAAAGAGATGTCAACGCTTCTAATAATGCATCAAATATCCAAATAATAAATGAGGGAATATGTTTCTCTAGTCATCAAAGTGAGATAAATGCATTTTGACCATAAATTGGCAATAGAAATGTCAATTGAACCTTTATCAAGCCTATAGATTTGTTCTTGAGCACTTTGACTTTCCGGTGTAGGATGTGCATTGGTTCCACCTAGAAATCCCCTTCATGTTCCACCTAGATCACATTCCATTCAATCACATGATTAGGATCATGTACATGCTTTTTTAATAAAGACACATGGACCACGTTATGAATTCTCATGGATGCAGGTAATGATAGATTGTAACTGATCCTATATTTTCTAAGACCTCAAAAGGCCCACAATATCTCACTACCAACTTTAGGAAACTTCCCAATTTCAGTGAGCATATTTTGGCTTTAACTTTTAAAAACACATGGTCTCCCACTTTGAATTCTCTATTTGTTATCTTTATATCAACATATCTCTTCTTCCAATCTTGTGCAACTTTTAAATTCTACCTAATTTTTTCCATTTGTTCTTCCAATTCGTTTAACAACTGTAGCCCACTCACAACTTTGTTTGTTGGGTTATCCCAACATAATGGTGTGTTGCATTTTCTTCCATACAATGCTTCAAAAATGCTCATGTTCAATGATTCTTGATACCCATTGTTGCATGGTGTAACATCCCTATTTTCAAACCCCAAACTAGTGATTCATATATTGTAGTTGTCAAATATGGACGAGAGCTAAGCGATGTATATTTTAAATATAGCATATGGTCAAGAGCCCTAAGTGATGTAATGTGTAAATGTTGTAAATTGAATATAATGAATAAACTATATTTCCAGTTGTAGATGGACACATAAGTAGATTTGGGGGCTAAGTATCCACAAGAGAGGGTAGGGGTCCAAGGGAGAGAGTTACCGATATCTACTAAGCCAAAAACAATTTCTTATTTTCTCTAAATTATCCTTGTCATGAACCTTCCATTAGCTGTTGAGTGTTATAGAGATCAATCATTGAATTCATGTAAGCGGGTTGGTGTGAGAGTCACTTCATAGAGCTATTGAGTGCATGGGGGTTGAGTAAAACTAGCTTGGGGAAGAATGAAAGTCAAGAAAGAAAGAGAAAGAGAGGAAATTTGTATGGGTAGGAGGGGAGAATTATGCATTGATGTTTTTGCACAGAGTTGGTTTTACATGGATTGTTTTTCCCAATGGAGTACTGAGTGTGGGAGCTTGTACACAGATATTGTGGACATGTTTGGTTGTTGTTTGGAGCTTTAATTTCATGGAGAAAGAGGTCATGTTCCTAAGAATGATGAGTTATTAGAAATTTGTGCAAGAACCATGAGTTTTGGTTGTTGGGTGAATTTGTGTTAAAGTTGTAGAATTCTTGAAGTCCAAGCAAGCAGAATTCTTGTCCAACTTGTGCTGGAATCCTTAAAGGGTAGTGGAAAGGACTAAGGGAGTACGAGAAATGAAGGAGGATTCCATCCCTTGGGTTATGCAGGTTGATGGGAAGTTTGTTGGTGGATTGGAATTGTTTGATAGTTTAATTGTTGAAAGGGGGGACATTAGCTAGCTTTAGGGACCTCCATCTGTTGTGGATTTATAGTCCGAGCTCGAGGGTGTATGCAACGACCCTGCTTAAATAGATGTATAGGATTATTAATTATAAGTAATTTAATAATCTAACTGTCCTAAAAGATTAGATAAACAATAATTATTTCTTAAAATAACATTAACTAATTATTTATTATTAATTATTTATTCATGATTGCCAATGATTAATTTAAGTATTAATTAACTCATTAATTAATAAGGTAAAGAAATAAAAGGAGGATAATAAATTATATTGTTAAATTAAGTTACGTACCCGAAAAGGGATAACATATT
>JASDQU010200820.1:0-11317 GCA_032191745.1 Picea mariana | reverse complement strand
TCTCAACCTTCGAACTCCTAATCCTTGATTTTCCGAAAAGTAAAAAAAATAATTAATCACTAATCTTGATTAATTAAATCTTTAACATGAATGATTAGCACCTCACTAATCCCATCACAATTTCATGATCCCGGGTTTGCTTATGACATATCTCCTGACAACAGGATCCCCGAAGTTCCAAAATGCAAAATCATGTTTCCATTAAACAAAGTCTAAGATTAAGGTTAAGTTGTTTTCAAAATAGGATCAATGATAACTAAGCTTCCTTTCGCATTTTGAGAATTGAGGAAGGCAGCGATTTTCAAAACTCCAGTTTTGAAATCGTTGATATATGGCAGTAATTATAACGGATAAATGAAGATATTTTTTGATGCGAAAGCATATCTCTAGGCATATATTTCCATTAAAGCATTAATTTTTCATCGCTTGTGTGAGTACGCTCGTTATAACACAAATTATGGGTTAATAAAGGTCCTGTGTTTTGAACTTCATTCTTATCCTTTACATCTGTAGCGAGTCACATTTATCTAGTTTTATACATATTTCCTCTGTAAACAGGTTTCTGGTCCAGTGCAAACATCATGGCACCTAAGAAGGCACCCAAAAAAGGTGAAGAAGTTGCAGAAAGATCGAGTCCAGATAGAGACATTGTATCTGATACAATACCGCATGCCATCGATACCATCAAATCCTGGAGGCAAATTTTTGAAACTCTGGATTATGAAATTAAGAATTTCCCTCATGTTGCCGACAACAAACTCCGAGACATAGTGGAGTCTGAGCTTCACAAAGTAGCTACACAGCCACGACTCATGACTTATAACAACATGATCAATTGGGCTTAGAGAGAACAGACGTGTAGACAAGAATCATTTTGGATAGCCGAGGGATCGTCATTGGCTCTTTCAGAATGGAGCATATACAAGTAATGTATAAATAATCTCCCAGTCCCAAGTATATTTATAATAAATATTTTGTGAGTGATTTTCAAAGGAAAGAATGTTTTGAGTCAGACCAAACGTATCCTAGCATAATCAAAGACTGGTGGAGACACGCAGCAAAATTTAGGGCCGACACCCATGGTATTTACACCACATCCTTGTTAAATGAGTATATGGTCTATGTGGCGAGGATGTTATGTAGACTTTTTGGGAAGAAAATTCCTACCCATTTCCCTGCAGAATGGGTACCCCTTTTACACAAGGAAACATAAGGTTACAACTTCAATTGGAATAATATTTTATCCGATAACATAGCGAAGGAGGTCATGGAATATCAGACTGCAAGATCCAAAGGTTGACCAGTAGCCTTTTATATGTCTTCTTACATCATGGATGTTATATGATTCACAAGTCCTTTCCCTTTGATGAATTGGATTTGGAATCTGACTTACCCGGAACCTATTCATGAATATCATTCTAAACTTTGGGAAGAAAATACCAAGGACTCATTCTATGAAATCTATCATTTTGTGGTGATACCACTACATCAAATGTTGTATGGTTGTGCACCTCCCTGCATTTTAGAGTTCTTCATAGGCAGCCTTAGGGTAGTTGCTGACTAGTTTATAGAGGAGAATTTCTCCTACATCAGATTTTTCAGATGTTCAATCCCTCCACATGCACTCCCTAAATTATTCCCTGACAGACTGGTGTGCAGGGAGGTAGCTCATCAAATAGTAACAGGTGGAATTGGGATAGAAATAAAAACATCTCAAAAGAAGTCTAGGCCGGTTTTTCCCATTCAGATTGGGAAATTTTCACTACTCAACTTGGGTCATTCCAAAGTTGAAGTGACAGCGCTGGAGGAGGTCAAGTTGGTAGACCTCGAACATAGGAAAAATGACCCTTACCAGTTAGTGGAAAATCACATGGCCCACTGTAATATTAAGGCTTATGAACATGATAAGTCCCCTTGTGATGACATGTTCAAAGGGACTAGGACCTATGAGGAGGTGTTAGAGAGGGTACAAACACTGCCGTTTGACTTGCAAGCTAGTTTTTAGACCTTCCAGAAGCATAGATGGAGTGTTCTGCCCAAAGTATTGCAAGGAGAAGCAATCACCCTTCCTCAGGAACAAGAGGATACTCCTCCAGGCTTCGGACAAGAAGCACAGGATAAATTCAAACCCAAGAAAATTCCATAGGAGACTGAAAGGTCTTCACAAAATGAAGAGGCTTTACAGATAGAAAATCCAGAGATGGAAACAGAGAGGAGGTATAGGACACCTCTCGAGTCCAGTAAGTCCACTCCCCTTTCATCATCTGCTATTGATGTCAATATACCTAAGGCCATAGGAGAAACAATATTTACAGAGCTAGGAAGTCCCATAGCTTCCTTAACCCCTTTACAGTCCGCCTTTGGACTCCCACAGATGAGAGCCATATATGTTAGTGATGTCACCCCTATCTCCAGAGACGAGATCCCTCCTTTTGATTATTTTTTCAGTAAAAAGAGGAAGGATGTTATAAAACAAGAGATGTATATGAGAGAGGGGGTATGGTGAAGAAGCGTAGGGTCTTGATAGATGGCTGGAATTTGGAAGTAGAGGATTTCCCTATAGAGGTAGTAGGCTCCATGGGAGCCATGGCAACAAAAAACCTTTTTACTGTAGAAAACATGAGAACAAGGATAAAGAAGAGTAACCACACAATAGCTCAATTGCAAGACCAGTTAAAGAATGCTAAGAAAAACATTAGAGAAGAGGTGAATAAAATATTAGAGTAGGCTAGAGCTATTGAAAGGAAATTAATTCAATCACTCAAATCAAGCCTGGATGAAATGAATCATAGGATACAAGCGAGTCAAGTGCAGGTTACTTAGCAAAAGGAGCTTGTAAAACAACTACAGGCTAAGTTAAAATTGATAGAAGTTTGGGTTGTAGAATTAAAGGCTTTCCAGACCCTCTCGTTGGAAGCACATACAAAGATAGAAGCCGAGCAACAAAAATTGATATCCAAAATAGAGATCATCCAGAATTACTTTCAAGAGGTAAGCAAATCCCTTGATAATATTATTTTACAGGAAAAGGAGGCTAAAGCAACAAGGAATACCTTCCAAAAAGAAGTTTCATGTTCAGGAAACAGAGAGATGTCAAAAAATCTAAAGCTCTCTGTCATAGAATAGATAAGAGGAGACATCATACTCAAGGTATGGGAAACAAACATATCCAAAAACAAGAATATAGTTAAAGAAATCAAAGATGACTGTGAGGGAATATTTGATTCTTTGGATAAGCAAGCATTAGGTATTGAAAGAAATGATTTCTCTGAGCCACTAGGGCAGATAAACATTGTGAAACAACAGTTGAACTGCAAAGAGAGCTTGAATGAGATCCAGGCGGAAATTTCACAGTTGAAGGAAATCAATGCCAACCTAATAGACAGATGGCTAGTACAACCCAATTTAAATTTGCAAGTGATCATGTTTGTCGATAAAGGTTTGGAAGAACAGTTTCCAAAGGTCTAAAGAAAGTTTTATCTGTTTGAATCTAAGGATCTTCTGACACCTCCTAGAAATTTTGTTTATTTTCTGGAGAAATGTATTGAATGTATAGGATCAAAGGAGGGAGAGACTTCAACTAAACAGTTAAGTATCGTTTGAAATCTTATACTATTGAAATGATAGACAAACAAAAGTTAATCATGCAACGGTTAAGGTTGTAGTTTTGTAACTATTTTTCTCCTAAAAAGTAGGAGATTGCTAACCATCAAGTATTGATGACCTTGTATAAATACAAGGAGAAAAGACATAAAAAGGGATTTTTCTCTACAAAGGCATTGTGACGAAGTAATTTTCAAGAGACTCTGAATTAATACAAATGCAGATTGAAGATTCCATATTTTTTCAAGTCTGAGTTATGTGTTCCCCTGTCTTTTCATCTTTCTCTCATATATCTAATTGATGAATGCTTGGCTACAATTTAGTACAACCTCTACTGTGGAAATTATTATTCTTGTTATTTAAATCATTTACAGTTTTTCCTCTATATCTGTTATCAACAGATACAAGACTTACGAATGTTTATATTTCAATAGCACATGCTTCATTAATATATTTCTTGTTTTCATAGTCTTCTGTTACAACGTGAGATTCCTCTTCAATTGATGCCTCACCTTGTTAATAGATTTATGTTTTTCCTCATATCATGCATGTTTCCTTTCCTTTAAATTTAACTCAGATACAAAAAACAACCTTTAATTTAGTCATCCTATTAATTCACGTTTTAAAATCATTCTCTTTACATTGTGAAATAGAGATAACGAAGCCTAAAAAGAAAACATAGAATTGTATCTCCTTTACCTTTATCCCTCATGACAGTACCGGTTTCAAGGTAGCTTAACATCGAACACAGTCTTTCAGATCAAGCCAACATTTCCCTAAATTTATTTAACACTATCTTACAAACAATAAATAATTGGGTTGAGTTAGAACATTCATGGGCAACAATTGAGAGAGATATCAATATTTAGGAAAACTGGGAATTTCGACAGAGACAGTTGAGAAACCAACTATAGTCCTCACCTTTTTATCATTAATTTTTTCTATCCTCAACTTCCTCTATCTTTTTAGATGCCTTGAAAGTATACTTTAGAGCCTTAAAGTATAAACTCAGGAACAACATCTTTTTGGAGCCGTTGCCAAGGAACGGAGAAACAAAGCTTTTTCCCTTAGTGAACAAAGTTTGAAAACCTTTATATTTCACTTGGCGACTCCACATTGTTTAAATCGGCTCTTAACTAGAAGAACACCAGGAAGAATCCAGACGATAAGAAGATTTCACCTTTTTCTGACCTAGAAAAAATTCTGAAATTCAGAAGATACTTTCGGCAGACTACCTCATCGACAAATAAAAATTATCAACCTAAATTTACACAGTCTGACTCTAAATATCAACACGGTGAATCAAGTATTCCAACCCCTTACCGGGAATACTCCGTTGATAAAGTTACAACCCCTGAATCAGATTTGGTTCTACCTATTTTTAAGACCAAAGCTTTCTCATTTGTTTCCCATACCAATAGAGAATGCATATCTACCTCACTTCCTATTGTGACCGACTCTTCCTCTCTTCTCAAAGTTTGATTTCCCACCTTCGACTCAAATTCTATTGATTCTCCTATATTTTCACCCTATGATTCTGAAGGAACCAGTCCACATTCCCTAAGCTCCTTTTTCTCAAGTTTCTTCCCCATCGATAATCGATTTCTTGAAACCCTTCCTTATAACCCCCAAAATTTAACCGATAAATCCACAATGGCCGCGGCTGGAGGAGGTGGGGCAGTAGGTCATGCTGTAGGTGGTCTAGGAGGAGGAGAAGGTGACCAAGTACCACCTCCTCGGATATTTGCAAAGGTTGTTGCAATATATTCCCCTCTAGTTCTACCAGTCCCTCTCCGTGATTTACCAAAAAATTACATGAAAAACCTGCCCAAGTTCACGGGAGAGGGCGATTTAACGACAACTGAACACATAAATTTTTTCGATCAATTCGCTGACATTCTTCGATTGGAACATGAAGATGTTTAATCCAGATTATTGGTTCAAACCTTTGAAGGGAAAGTAAGAACCTGGTTTCGAGGCCTAGCAGTTGGATCTATACCGTCATACGATGAAATTGAAAATGCTTTTATCAGACAGTGGGGTGAGTGGAAAGACCATCTTTATTATCTAACCAAATTTGGGGCTTTTTGAAATAAAAAATCTGAATCAGTTCTCAAGTTTACCCAACGATTCAATAAATTGTACAATAATATCCCAACCGAGGTCAAACCCTCCCAACCTACAACGAAAGTGACTTTCGCTGGAGCTTTTGACCCTGACTTCACCCTGTTATTAAGGGAGAGAAGATCAGTAGATATCACCAAGATGCAAGATGATGCCTTGGAAATCGAATCTAACATGATGACATCAAGGAAGCTGAAAACAAAATTTGAGACTGGAAACAAAGAAATCAGGAGATACAGGGAGCAAGGAGGATCCTTTGGATCAGGAAGATCCTTAGAAGACAAAATGGATGATATGGATAGAATCATCAAAGAACGGTCAAATAAAATATCGAGAATGGAACTAGATCAAGCTAAGAATGATCATTACCCTATAAAGGAGTTCAGGAAGAACCCTAATCCTCAAAACCACCAAAAAAAATTTAAGAATGAAGATCAAAAAATCCAAACCCCTTTTAAAAGAAAAAACTTTATAGGAGGACAAGACGTGGAGGATTTCTAGGAGCTAGAAGAGGATATGAACAATCTTGGCGATGACTGCTTACAACCTTATATAACAAGACAAGATTACAAAAAGTCTTTCACTACAGAGTATAGGACTGAGAGTAACAAGAACAACAATGTTTCAGAAGATTCGACCTATCAGGGAATAGCGGATGGTATAATGGCCGAGCTCCACCAGAAGTACAACCTAAATCCTAGAAACAGGGTTTCCACAACCTCTCCAGTTAAAAAGATACTATCGAGGGTTGAAACTGACGAAGTAGTTTTAAAAATCACTGAAAAACAGATTGAAGGGGCTAAGACCGCTAACATACAGTCTATTAAAACAAAGGCAACAAAAATGCCACCCTTAAGCACGGAGAAACTAGACACCCCTGTTACCAAAACAGAGGCCCCTCAACCAAGGAAGGCTGAAAAGAAAGGGATGGATACTCAAACCATGGAAATCGACAAAACCATTGGAAGTTTTAATCTATAGAATGAAATCAATAAGATCAAAATCTCTATTCCCCTTGTCTAATTGGCCAAAAACCCGATATACCGAAAACAAATTGCTAAAATGATTAGTTTTTTGGAAAATGAAAGTCAAGACAATGTTATTAACTTAGAAGATGATAAGCCTAACATAATTTTCGACCCACACTTCGAAGGTGCCAGAGACACTGTTGCCCCTTTCTACATCAATTTGACTATTTGCGACCATCTGCTCCATAACTGCATGTTAGATTCTAGGGCCTCTCACAATGTGATGCCTAAAGCAATCATGGAAAGACTCAGACTTGAAAGCACCATGCCTTATGGAGATTTATATTCATTTGATTCGAGGAAAAACAAGTGTATAGGCATGATAAAGGACTTAGTTGTAAACCTTGCATAGGTACCTGCAAAAAGTGTTTTAATGGATGTGGTTGTCGCAGATATACCCCCAAAATATGGCATGCTCTTGTCTCGGTCCTAGGGTGCTAAAATTGGAGGTTCCCTTCAACTTGATATGACATATGCAACAATTCCAGTTTTCAGAGGACAATTCATGCGATTGTACAGGGAAACCAGGTTAGCATTTATGGTTAGTGACCCTCTTAGCCCAAATAATTACCCTGTCTATATTGTTGATCGGTATTTAGGTAATTGTATATTATATATAGATGATGATATTGATGCATGCATAGAAGAAAGTTGTATAGGAAATAAAAAATAAAAAGAACAAATAGAACATGATGTATATAGCACTGGTGTTTGGAAAATGTTTTTTTACGGTGCCTCATCTTATCTTGGAGCTAGGGCTGGAGTAATTTTTGTGGCACCTGATAACAAATTTGTTATCCCTTTCTCTTATAGGCTACATTGTAACATTGACCACACTAATAATGTATGTGAGTACGAAGCTCTAGTGTTAGGGTTAGAGGCTGCTAGGAGAATGAAAATTAAAAATTTGGAAGTTTTTGGTGATGCATAGTTGATCGTGAAACAGGTTAATCACCAGTACCAGGCCAAAAATCCTGGGTTAAGGTCATATCGAAATTGTGTTTGGGACCTAATCGAAATTTTTTTATCCTCTGTTAATATTCACTTCATTTCGAGAGAAAAAAATCAACAAGCGGATGATTTAGCCAAAGCTGCTTCGACTTTCGCACCTCCCACTGCTTTCAAACTAAAATATCATATACAAATGATACATAGGCCTTCCATACCCAATTGCATACAACATTGGCAAGTATTTGAGGATGATGAACAACTCCGATTTTTTTTATAAATAGTAGAGGAGTTCACCGAAACGCATGTTGACCAAGAGAACCAAAATGATCCTATTTGGATCATGTAGGAAGGGGAAGACCCCCAAGAGTTCCAGGATAAGATCGCTAATCACTGTATGTTTGTTTAAAACATAATCAGATACCCAAGGGCCCAATTCCCTTAGAAAGGCTCTTTAATCATGATGACATCCCTTTGAAGAATACCTTACAGCCTCAGCTGGAAGAGGTCGAAGATTGCAATATAGGTATCAAAGAGAGTCCTAGATTAGTGAAAGTATCCAGGTACCTGTCTCTCGAAATCAAAAGTAAATATGTTGAGTTGCTTAAAAAATACAAAGATGTTTTTTCCTGGTCTTATGACAAGTTGAGAAATTTTTGATACGACTATCATGGAACATAAAATTCCACTAAAACCAAGCGTCAAACCTTTTAGGCAGAAACTCAGGCATATTAACCCTATCCTATTACTGATGATAGAAAAAGAAGTCAAAAAACTCCTGGATGCTAAAATCATAGTTCCACTGAGATGCTCTGAGTGGGTAGCTAATTTAGTCCCAATGAGAAAGAAAAATGACGAGATCAGACTATGTGTCGATTTCAGAAACCTGAATCGATCATCACTCAAAGACAATTACCCATTACCTAAGATGAATCACGTTTTAGAAAAAGTAGTTGGAGCTAACATAATGTCTATGATTGATGGTTTTTTAGGTTACAATCAGATCGCAGTGCATCAGGATGATAAAGAAAAAACTACTTTCACTACCCCTTGGGGTACTTTTATGTATGATAAAATGCCTTTTGGTTTAATGAATGCAGGATAAACTTTTCAGTGAGCCATGGATATCGCTTTCATGAGTGAAAGAGATAAGTTTGTTGTTATCTATATTGATGACCTGACTGTGTTCTCCAAATCTGATGCAGAACATCTAATGCACCTTAAACAAATATTTGAGAAATGTCGAAAATTTGGTTTGTCACTCAATCCCAAGAAATCTCATTTCACAATGCAAGACGGTAAACTCTTGGGCCATATTGTGTCTAAATATGGAATCAAAATGATCCAAAAAGGGTTGAGGTAATAGATATTATAAATTTTCCTAGAAATGTAAAAGAAATTCAGTCTTTTTTTAGGAAAAATAAATTTCTTGAGGAGATTCATCCCTAACTTTGCTGAAATTGTAAAATTGATAACAGATATGCTCAAAAAGGACAGTGAGGTGAGATGGACAAGCGAAGACAAAGCGTCATTTCAACACATCAAGAAAGTAATAAGAGAAGCACCGGTCTTGGCAAGCCCAGATTACACAAAAGACTTTTTAATTTTTTCTTTTGCTTCAGAACATACTATCGCAGCTTTATTGTTACAGAAAAATGAGGAAAGTTTTGAGCGACCTATTGCGTTTTTTAGCAAAAGTCTTAGAGATGTTGAGTTGAAATATGATATATTGGAGAAACTGGCCTGTGTAATGGTGAAATCTCTCAAGGCTTTTAGAACTTACGTGTTTCACTCAAAGATCATTGCTTATGTACCCTCTATATTTGTTAAAGATATCTTGGTGCAACCAAACAACGATGGAAGAAGAGGCAGGTGGTTATCTAAGATCTAGGAGTTTGACCTAGAAGTCAAACCAACTAAAATTATCAAAGGTCAGGGTTTGGCCAAATTTCTTGCCAAATCGAATTTAAAATCACTTGGGATAAATCAGCTTCAAGAGAATGAGGGATTTCTGGAAATAGATGAGCTTGATGTCACTGCACCTACAATCGAAATTTAAGACAAGTTTTCTACTTTGGCTTGGTATCGCGACATCGTCCATTACCTACTCATGCTTCAATGTCCTAGTGAGTTAACCCCATCTAAATATAGGATGCTAAAGTTACATGCTGTAAAATACTGTATCATAGATGCTAAATTGTATTGGAAAGACCCCTTAGGTTTCCTACTGAGGTGTTTAGTTGGAACTGAAGCAGAAGGGGTTATGGATGAATTTCATATCGGAGTGTGTGGAGGACATCATGCGTGGCGAGCAACAACTTATAAAATCTTAAGAGACGGATATTACTAGCCCAAATTGTTCATAGAAATGAACACTAAAGTTTGAAATTGTGTCCCTTGTCAGTTGTTCATAGGCACGCAGAAGGTCCCAACTTTGCCCCTAATTCCAGTTAAAACCAAAGCCATGTTTCAGCAATGGGGACTTGATTTCATTAGATAAATTCATCCACACTTCAGTGCGCAACACAAATGGATCCTAACTGCTACTGATTATTTCACTAAATGGGTGGAAGCTATCCCCACAAGAAATGCAACTAATTCGGTAGTAATCAGTTTTTTGAAAGATAATATTTTATCCAGGTTTGGTTGTCCTCGAAAGATAGTCACTGATAACATGCAAGCATTTAAGTCAATGGCCATGATAAGTTTTTTCCAAAAATATAACATCGTGCTAGGAAACTCCACAGCTTACTATCCACAAGGTAATGGTCTGGCTGAATCATCTAACAAAATCCTGATTACCGTGATAAAAAATGTTTTGACTGAAAATAAGAAAGCGTGGCATATCCATTTAAAATATGCTCTATGGGCCAACAAAATAAGTGCTAAAAGATCAATTGGGATTTCCCCTTTCCATATGGTATATGGCACTGATGTCATTTTACCAATAAACCTTGCTTTGCTAGTAATGAAACTTTGGCAAGATTCAAATGAAGAACCCAATGACGTTACTAGAAGGATAAGCCAGCTGGTCGAAGTTCAGCAAAATAGGGCCGAAGTAAATGAAAGGTTGCAAATATATCATGATAAAATGAAGGCCTTATTTGATCAGAAAGCTAAATATCGAGAATTCCTCCCTGGTGACTTGGTCCTAAAATGGGAAGCCATGAAAGAAGATGCTGGAAAACATGACAAATTCGATCCGATCTGGTCTGGCCCATACAAGATTTCGGCCTTTGAAGGAAAAAATGCTTTGTTATTAGAAAACCTAGATGGAAACATTCTCAATGCCCCTGTAAATGGGCGACATCTTAAACACTTCATGCAATAATGTGTTTCTAAATTCTCATTGTACATACCGGTTTGTTTTCATGTTTTTTGTATAGATTCAAAAATAAATAAATAAATAATAAAATAAAAATAAATAAATAAATAAATAAATAAAAGTTTCTTTCATGATGTTTCCTATTGATTATAATGTTATGTTATTCGCAGGGAAAGTTTCTCACGAAACAGTGGACTTGAGGTACTGAAAGGTGACATGCGCAGGTATTCCTATCAAGTATCTCACAATGAAAAAGGTAATGAACAAGTAATCTTTGGGCTGGCAATAT
>JASDQU010200818.1:0-18378 GCA_032191745.1 Picea mariana | reverse complement strand
CCCTTATCAATAGGTTTTGCAGATTTTTATGGTTGTGTTGAAAACCACTATAAAACACTTTGGTTCTGTAAAGAGATTAGATTCATATTTCAGATTAAGAAGGTGATTGAATAGAAATTTATTCAAACATTTAGTACCCAATCGAAGTCACTACTATCTGATTGTTTTCACAATGCTTGAGGTTGGAATGGTGGAAGCACTATAATTGAATGACTCCTGGAAACCCATGTAGAATATCTAAAAGTTAAGATGACCAGAAAAATGAGAAGAACAAGAGCAGTAACTATAAGGATCAACCCTTTGAAATGTTGCATTTCTTGTTTTTTTGACATGGAAACTTTTGCTGAAAATACAATATTTAAATCACCAAAAAACCAAATCAAAACCCATCATACAAAACCCATGTTTTGAGCTACAACTTTTACAATAGATTTAGATTCAATGCAATACAAAAATAATGGATGAGAAAAATGATCTTATTGTCTAATCATCAATTTCCATGATTTTCAAGACTGAAGATATATGCCCGGAATATCCCCAAAATCTGTCCCAAAAAATCCCTGAAATCTACCTAGAACATCCTCAAAATCTGTCTGGAACGTCCCTGAAATCTGTCTGGAACGTCTTGGGGACGGCCAGCAAGTCCCCGAGTCCCCAATGGAGTCCCCAACAATTTGGGTAAGTTTCCTAAGGGTCCCCAAGTCCTCGGAACGCGGGGACGACGGGTACGTGGGTTTTTTTGGGGGGGATGGGTCCCCGTGCAACATAGCCTTTAATTAAAATTTAGGTTAGAAAAGGCCTACATGGCAAAATTACATCAAAAATCCAATTTTTACATAAATTCAAAGAATTAAACCCTAAAATGTGCAATAGAGGTGACATCATGCCCTCCCAGGGTGACATTGGGCCTCATAAGTGGGACGTCATGCTCCATGAGCAAAACGTTAGGCACTCCAAGGCCTTCGGATGATGCCACACGTGCCACCTAGCACACAACTGCCTCCATCATGTCCATCTGACAATGGGTGACGTCTAGGGTCACAAGGGTGACATCATGGGCCTCCCAAGGCCAACGTTCAGGGGGGAGAGCAAGATCCCCCTAGGTCCAGGCCTGCCAAAGTGTCTCTGGCGGAATGTCCTTCTTTTTCTCTGGTGCAAGCCCATGGTGTATCTCTACCCCTGGCTGGGGTCACAGCATCCATTTGGTGGGCCTTTAGCCCCATGGAGGTCCGAGCTAATCATCTCCCCATATGTACATGTCCACCAAGCATGGTCCTGCAACAACAAGAAGTACGCCCTCCATGGGCTCATAAGTCACAGGGATCATAGCAATGTCAATCATGTCTAATAATCAAATTACCCAAACATGTGCATCAAACACCCCTTTACAAAGAGAAATTCTCAAAGATGTTATGCAGTTTAACAAGCCAGGTTTGGAGAGAGTCTCAAGATGTCCTACTGGGCTAATCCTCCTCAAGTTTGGGGTGTTTCCCAGGTGAAAACCAATCTAGGTCATGTAGGTGTATGAAATGGTGTAGGGAATATTTGGGCAAGGAGTGCAGTGATAACAGGAAAATGTAGGTCTTACCTGTGGGTGCCTCTGTAGAGGACGAGTTGCACCTTGTCATGGATGCCATTTTTTCCTAGCTCATTCAATGTCTTTTATTCTTTTTCTTATTGTTTTTTCTTTTCAAGAGAATAGCCGAGGGTCACTCCCTGGCGTGGTGACCAGTGGTGACAACGTTACCCACAAGCACTTCACGGAAATGAGAAGGTTGGCTCGTGATGAGACCCCCTTTCTCTTGGCTATGCAACCAAGAGCCACTACCTTGGTTTGGTGACCAAATGGATGGTAGTGTCATACCACTACATGCCCATGAACCTAATAGGCCGGCTCATGATGAGACCTCTTATCCACCAACTAGATCTTGAGTTTTATTTTATTTTATTTTACAAGTTCCATTTTCTTGCTGAGAAGCCATTTATTGCTTTCTCGGGAATCCCTGGGCGAAGCATCTCAAGGTTTCATTTGGCTTTTAACTTTTGCCAACTACTTTTACCCTTTGGGCCTTTAGCCCCTTCTTCCCACAAGGCAAGGTACAACCCTTAATAGCTTGGTAAACCCAATGCTCAAACCAACGTAGGGGAAAGATAAGAGGGACAATGATGAAAAGTGGTAAGTATGGAAGGAATGGACGATGACCTTTCATAGACCCACCTAGTGGCAACTCATCCCTAAGGGAACCAACTTACTAGGGCACTCTGTCATCCCCCCAGGTATGGACAAGTTAAAGAGCATAATTTCCAAGCAAATGTCATGAAACAAGAGAGAGTTCAGTGCACATATTCAAATGCTTTGAAAATCAGAGTGACACATACCATGATACCCAGACTCATTACCTCATGGAGCAAGACCCACTGCTACTTCAGAATCAGGCCGATGGGATAAATGTTGCTACTGTTGATAGATAGGACACACTGAAGAAAATATGGGCCCTCCAGGGCCAAGCTCAAGTCATATGGCTCTCGGTACTCCATGTCTAGGACCTGTGGGCCTCGAGACATAATCTCCTTTGTTATCCCTAGGATAGAGGATAACGATGATTATTCGTCTTGGGATATTGGTTGTAACATTGGTTTTGTAGGTCATCAATCAGTTTGCCTCTCTCCTTTACCAAAGTCATCATTCTCCAAACCATAAGCACTCTCTGTTAGCTTTTATAGCTCAGGAGGGACTCCGCATGTTTTGTCTTGTATGCTGAAGTTGTAATAAAGTGACTATTTTATTTAAGTGACTTTTTGTAAAAGTGATCTTCTAATATTTTATTAAAGTGACTTTATGTCATAAAGTGGAAAATAACTTTAATAAATTTAAGTGATTTATTTTGGACGGAATGAATCATATCCCTTGATCTTGTAAAGGCAAAATTAGATCTTGGCCATTGGATTTAGGGATGGGGAAGGTGAAAAGTCATTTTCAGATTATAAGAATAAGCCTAAGGTAGTGTGCAAGACAAGTCAAGAGAGTTTTGAGAGAGAGCTGGAAGGAAAGTGTATGCAGCAGATTTGGCACAGATTCCAAGAGAATTTGGGCACAAATCCCAAGACAAATTTATGTGAGAAGTTGTTGAAGTTTACTGCTGAGTGGAAGGTCGTACTGTACGGATCCATACAGGCCATATAGCAGGAAAGTGGGCACAATTTTTTATTCATCTTGTGGCACAAAAATCGAGGCAGTTTAAGGGTTTTTCTTGCTGCACAACAGCCTTACTGATCAGACCGTACAGCAGCAGTTTGGCACTGTTTTCAAGGTGTTGATTCTCAGAAGGGCCATACAGACAATACCGACTTTTGGGCATGGTTTTCAAGGAAAAGATTTTGGGGAGTGTTGTGGGTGTCTGTAAGTGTGTTTCTCTTGCTTCCAAATGTATCACTGTTGTAGCCTTCGTACTTCCTGAAGCCGATAATAAATCTCTCTTGCTGGCTTTCCCCATTCTCGGTTTTTCTCTGGCTGTTTGCTAAAATTGAGTGTGCACATGTGTTTTGTGACTGTTGTTCATTGTTATTTTCCACTGCTAGTTGCTTAGTAATGTGTGTTTCTGCTTATGATATAGCTTAATGTGGGCTATTACATATCAGAATTCATTTAAGACAGAAATCTGTGTTTACTAAGTGTTTGAAAAAAGTCCTAAGTGAGTGAGAGTGCTTCTATTGCTGATTTTCTACACTCTCATCTAGTGACCAAAGGAGGGATCATTTCCAAACCTTTGTCTTGTTAATTTATGAGCTTGATTTTAAACTGCTGATATGTTCTTTAAATTCTAACTGTACTTAGCTTCGTATGAATCATAAAACTGAACAGCAATAATCATAGATTTACCAGCATGAAAATTCACAACACATGTACCCTGGGGAAACCCTATACAAGGAGAAAAACCCCAGCAAACAATCTCTTTTTATTGCAAAGATAATGTATGACCACTTACAAAAATTCCACCATGAAATTCTGGTCTTAAATAAGCTTGCCAAGATTACCTAGACCTCACTGTATGACCTGTAGAACGTTGAGGTATTTTGTTGATAAATACCTCAATTACAGACCAGCACTGTGGAAGAAGCTAAGTGTTGCCTGGGTGCTACTTTGTTGCCTTTTCTGGAACGATATACACCAGCCATGTTGGTGTATTTTGCTTCCTTCTATACTGATATATACCAGCACTGTAAACAAGCACTTGCTGCATGTTTATACTGATATACACCAGCCCTATAAACAAGCACTCGATGTCTGTTTATACTGATATATATGTCAACACTGTATATAACACTTGTTGCCTCCTACTTTGATATATACCAGCACTTGATAAAACACTCATTGTCTTTCACCCTCACGCTGTATAACTTGTATGAAGAATGAGGGTCGACCTCTGCTTATAAAGGAGTGGAGAGGAGGAGGGAGAGGGCTCGAATTAGAAACTTGATTTCATGCTTTTTCATAACTCGACTTCAGATTGAAATAGATCTTGGACTTAGTTCGAATTTAGAACTAGACTTGAGACTTCAGTTACAACTCACCCTTGACTTGGCAATGCATGCATGCAACATGCAACTTATGCAACTATGCAACTTTATGCAACTATGCAACTTATGCAACTTTATGCAATTATGTAACTTTATACAACTCGACTTTTACAACTTGACCTTTTATAAATTGAGTTTAACAACTCATTCAACTTGACTCTTATACGTGGAAATTCGAATTTCTTCGTGGTGGATAGTGTTACACGTGCCAATGCACTAGATCAATACATTTACATCATTTGCAATATCAGGGAGATTGTTTGTTTCTAGCTCATAGGAATTTTACGTTCAACCTAACTTTTGCTAGATGCCTGGACTTTTGCTCATGGCTCACAAGGCTTGAATAGGCTCACAGAGGTTGTACGTTCCCCCTAACTTTTGCACTAGTCCGTCTATGCTCGCAGAAGTTGTACGTTCCCCCTGACTTTTGCACTAGACTGTCTATGCTCACAAAAGTTACATCTTGACTCACAAGATCATATAGCATCTCGTTCGTCCTGACTTTTGGTTTGACTCAGAGGTTGTACGTTCCCCCTGGCTTTTGTCAATACCTCACAAGACCGGTTGATTCTCCAAATCTCCTTTACTAGCCTCAGGGTGGCCCATATGGCCTCTCATTGGAGAATGATTGTCGATGCTGCCAAATTTAACACTCCCTCTCAACGAGGGAGTCATTCTCATCCACACCAAGCTTACCTCTCAGTTGCACAAACTGTCTCAATGGCAATGGCTTGGTCAGGATATCAGCTACCTGCTCACTCGTGGCTTTGTATTGTAGCTTTACATTTTTTCTCTGGACCAAGTCTCAAATGCACTGGTACTTCATGTCAATATGTTTTGACATGTCGTGAAATACCGGGTTCTCTGTCAGTTTTATGCAACTTTGATTATCACAGTGAACCACTGTTGTCTCGAGCTTTTCTCCAAACAACCCAGAAACCAATTTTCTGAGCCATACTGCTTCCTTCCTAGCATCACTTGTTGCAATGTACTCAATCTCTATTGTACTCTGTGCAATGGATCCTTGTTCCTGGCTTGACAAAGAGATCATAGCGGATCCTAAACTGAAGCAGTATCTGGAAGTACTCTTCCGGTCCATTGGGCTTCCTTCCCAGTCAACATTTGCATACCCATGCAGAAATAAACCTCTACAGGATGTATATCTCAGACCATAGGTAATGGTCCTTCTGAGATATATCAAGATGTGCTTTGCTGCCACCCAATGTCTCTATCTCAGTTCAGCCATGAACTAACCCATTGCAATCACTGCATAGCATATATCTGGCCAGTGGTGGATAATATACATCAATGATCCAATCAGTTGCTTGGACATGGTGGGATCCACCAAATCTGAGCCTGTATCAAAATCATGCAGCTTCCTCAGGTTGGTAATCATCGGAGTAGACATGGATTTACAATCCATCATACCAAACCTCTTTAACACATCCACTATGTATTTTCCTTGTGCCAAAAATATCTCTCCCTGTCTTTGCCACACTTCCAACCCTAGGAAGTAATGCATCAAGCCTAAGTATTTCATCTCGAATTCTGAGATTAGCACCCTCTTACACTAGGCTATTAGTCCTTCATCTCCTATCAAAAAGAGATCATCAACATACAAGATTAGTGTAACAGGTTGGTTTCCTCTTACCTTGAAGTACAGGTTCGATCAGCATCACTTTTCTGAAAGCCCAAGCTTTTAAGAAAGCCATCAATCCTGTCATACCAAACTCTAGGAGCCTACTTAAGACCATACAAGGCCTTCCTTAGCTTGCATACATGAGTGTCTTTGTTATGCAGAACAAAACCATTTGGTTGTTCCACAAAGACTTCTTGTTCAATCTTTCCATTCAGGAATGTTGTTTTTACATCCATCTAATGTAACTTCCAGCCAAGAACTGAGGCTAATGCAATAATTACTTGAATGGAGGTATACCTGGCTACAGGGGCAAAAGTCTCGTCGTAGTCAATTCCTTCTTTCTGAGAGAAGCCTCTGGCTACAAATCTTGCTTTGAACTTTTCCACACTCCCATCGGCTATATGTTTGATCTTATAGATCCATTTGGAAGAGACCATTGATTTGTCCTTTGGCCTCGACACAATGTCTCAAACATTATTCTTTAGAATAGACCTGTATTCCTCAAGCATGGCATCCTTCCATACTTGTAATTTAGCTGCTTCTTCAAATGAAGAAGGTTTGGCATCACTGATGCTGCTCATCAGTGCAACATAGCCTCCATACCTGTGAGGCCTCTTACTTTCCCTGAAGTTCCTTTGGGAGAAGCTATCTTTTCTACTTCCTGCACTGTTTCTTTAAGCCATCCTAGCTTCCTTTTGACTGGAGGTTCTTAAAGAGTTTTTTCCAACTCTTCAGCGGGTTCTAGGGGCTCATCACTTGGCCCTTCATTAGGTTCCTCACTCTGATCATTTGACTCTTCATTTTCAGAAGAAGGTGAAATTGGTTGAACTGCTTATGAATCCTGTTGAAGCTCTCTGGATTTCTTAAATGCGGCTTCCTCATGGAAAGTCACATCTCTGCTTACCTCTATCTACCTCTGACCTGGAACATAAATCCTGTAAGCCTTGGAGTTCTTGTTGTACCCCACAAAAACCCCTTTCTTGCCCGAGGGTTCCATCTTTGTCCTCTTCTCCTTAGGGACATGAAATCATACAGGACATCCAATTTAGATGCCCTACTTCAGGTTTGATCCCTGAGAAGACCTCTTCAAGAGTCTTGTCCTTCAAGATAGCATGTGGACACATGTTCTGAACATGGTTTCAAAAAACGACTAACCGAAACCGAAATCGGCCGATTTTTCTGGTTAGATGCCCGACCACTTCGAACCGGTGGAAAAACCGAATCGACAACCGGTTTATGACAGAAACCGGTTCGGTATCGAACCGGTCGGTCCTGTCATAAATCGAACGGTTCCGTCTGGACTTCCTTTAGCGGGCCCGCGGACTTGAAAACCCTCTCCATTTTTGTCGAAATAATACCCTAGTTCCCTCTAAACCCTAACTCTAGCCTATATATCTCTATCACTCCCCTCTGAGTGCCTCACACCTCTCTCATTCATCATTTGGGAGCATTTGGGTTTTGGAGCAGCATTGATTCTTGAAGAGCAGCATTGAGGAGCTTATTGGGCAAGTGTTTTAGGCAATTTGTGGTGGATTTGGCATCTCAAGTTTCAATTAGGAGGCTATAGTTCATCTTCAAGTTTGGAGGAGTTGGATTAGAGTCTAGACTCTAGAGGTATGTTGAAAATTTTCCACTCTTTTTTTTCCATCTTGAATCTTGATTCTTGAATGTCTGAAAGTTTGAAACTTAGTAAGAGTCTAAGACAACGTTCCTTCTTTTCATTTTTAGATTGCTTGCATTGTGCAAATTCCACCTTTGATTTAGCCTCTGAGTTTGCATTATAAATTTGCAATGGCCCCAAAAACTAAAGATGTCACTTGGGTTCATGCTGAGGTGATTGAAGGTCTAATGTATTGCAAGTGTTGTCAAAAATGCATCAAGGNAGGACCTCAGATAATTTCAACATTTGCAATGGCCCCAAAAACTAAAGAGGTCACATGGGTTCATGTTGAGGTGATTGAAGGTCTAATATATTGCAAGTGTTGTCAAAAATGCATCAAGGGAGGGGGGAGGGGGGTGGCATTCATAGACTGAAAAAACACTTAGTTGGTGTTAGAGGCCAAGTTAAATCATGTGAGGAACCATTGGATGTTATTGGGCCCTATTAGAGAAGAGATGAAAAAAGTACTTAATGACTACCAAGAAGAAAAGGCTAGGGAAAAAGCTATACAGGCTGAAATAGGAAGGAAGAGGGCTTTAACACAAATGAGGGCAGCCAACCCCACTTTTGATTATGAGGACTCTCCATCTATTCATTCTACCGGTGTTAGAAATAGAGACCCCTTTCATTATGTTCCTCCTCCCCTTGAAAGTGAAAATACCATGCATCCACCTAAAAGTAAAAAGAGGAATACCATCCAAAGGTATTTCACACCTCCCCCCACCTCTGGCTTTGACAATTGTTATAACCCTAAATTGCACCACACATGCTTACCTGGCATCAGGCCAACTCATATCCCTTCATTGCCCAAAACATCTGTTGAACAGCTCTTTGGAAATCCTCCTAGGTCAAGGCCCACGCGCCCTAACCCATTACTGCACGCGTGTGCACGTTGGTTGGCTCACTACAGCCCACGTGTACCTAACAAAGCACGAAAAGAGGAAAGTTGCCAACAGAACAAACAGCTATGGGTCAGTGAACTGAAACTCCCGACCATGCATGGCCAAGGGTTCGTCCAAAACCCTAGCTCCTTCTAGCCTATAAAAGAAGGAGTAGAGGTACCATTTCGAAGGGGAAAAAAATAGCAAAGAAACTCTACACATTTACAGAATCCATTGTCCCAACCCTTTAGCCTTTCCTCATGCCAAAGGAGATTTAACGCAAAGCAATTGGAGGACAGAAGAGGAGGAGACCAGGATCAGGATCAAGGAGCGGTGGCCGGTCTCGACTTTGATTGCAAGTTGATTCATTTTTCAAATAATAAAATACTTTTCCCGTCCCAATGCATGAGTTATCTATGGTTTGTTTAATTTATGCTTAATTTCTAACCCTCAAGTAGAGAAGTAGCATGCATGCATAGTTGTTTGTCTTGATTGCAGGTCATCTTTGGAAGGAGCAACGCAAGCAAGTGGTCAAAGCGCAACGGAGAATCTACATCGAACGCCGGAGACAAGGTTAGTAGTCATTCTCCATGCATGTATTGTGAAAGAGGGGTTTAAGTTTCGGGTTGTAGGTTAAAAAGTAATTTCTTTACGGTCAAAATCTGCATGCAAGTTTGACCCTAGTTTGCTAGTCCGTAGGGTATTTTTCCCAATAACAGAGTTGGCGACCATACTTACAAAGATACTCTTTAGGGTTTCCGGATTTAGTTGAGTTTTTGAGTAGTTTAAAAGATTAGATTTTTTGGTCTTTCTTTGTTTGTCTATTTTCTGTTAGGTCTGAGCTAGCAGGAAGCCTGGTTCTTTATACCAATTTTTAACTGACTGTTGCTTAACGATAGTTGTCGGGACACACAGAGGTACACGCGGCCTGCAGAAGGCCTGCACGCGTGTGCCCGCGCCCTATCATCTTACAGCCTGCGTGTGAACGCTTGTTGTAGGGATAACAATAGCGTGTAGGAGTTCAGTGAACTTGAGAGGCAGTCCACCTCTTCCCTGACAGAATTATACATTCTCAGGGGATTTTCAGAAATCCTGTTTGAATCTTGCTGGTTCACAGTCCTATCTCAGATTTTTTTTTTTTTTTTCTCTTTCTTATTCCTTGCACTATTTTTTCCTTTCTGTTAGAAAGAGCATCCAAGCCTTCAAGGGACCCTGGTTATCAATACCAAAGGCCTCTTCTTGGTCTGGACTGTCTGTTTTTATCTTTGCCTTAGAAGTTATACATACACGCGGCCTGGACAAGGTCAACCCGCGTGTACACGCGTCCTATTTCAGCTCAGCACGCGTTCGAACGCGCGCTGTTTTAGTGACAGTAGCGTGCTTGAAAGACTACTTTTTGTTCAGGGTGGGACAGTCATCCCCTCCTTTGATGAGAAGTATTCCTCTCAGGTGTTTGAGTCTAGTGTTGAACAGTCAGTAGGTTAGGTCATCTTACCCTTAGCCTGCTTTTTTTCAGTGGATAGTTGAACAGAAAATAAAATAAAAAACTACTTTTCTTTATGGTTTTTAGGCAAGCTTAAGAGTCTTTCTTTTCTTTATTGTCATTGTGTGCCTTTACTCTGATTCTTTGCGATCTACGCTTTAAGCCAGAATTTGTCTTTCTTGGTTGTGTGTTCGTCGGTATTTTCCCTTTGTTGTTTGATTAGCGCTTAAATAAAATATATATATATATATATATATATTCATTTTCTTCTTTGTTTGAAGAGTGTGTTTCTGCGTCATTAGCTAGGGAGAAGTATTTTGTTTCATAAGTTTTTGCAATGCATTTAGAGCATAAGTAGCTCATAATCGAGCGAAATTTCTTTATTTTTGCTGCATGAAATCTTAGAAAAATTGAAAAGAAAAAGAAATATTTCTTTATGAAAAGTTGCTGAAAATTTTGCATTTAGTAAAAGTCTTTTGTTTCCATATTTTTTCATTCATTTTTGCTTTCGTCTTTATACACCATCAGTGTCACCTCCATACCCCTTCACGTAAGAAAAAGCCTTAAAAGCAACGATAACTTAAAATCTTTTAAACTTTTTGTTTGTAGGGTTCACAAACTAGTTCAAGACTAGGGCCTTGGATTACGTTGGAAAGGAAACTCTCCAAGGCCATTCAAAACCAAACATTAGAGTCTGTGATAGGGAGTGTAGAAGTCAAGTTTCGTGGAAGTTATCCGGGACCCCCCTCTAACACAGGGGATAAACACAAGGTCACGTGCGAAAAGGTAGCGGAGATAACCCCTCCAAAGCCGGACCAAGCGTAGTGGAGAAGACATATCAAGGGCTTGTTTTGGGATTCCGTCGTTTGCATTTGCCACGGGACTTCGTGGGTCTCGAATCCGTTCGAGGTCCTCAGTTGTCTTCCGGACCATTTGCTATCGATACCCTTGACAGGTTTCGGGCTTGATACCCTGCTCATTGTGGTCTACCCGACTTTCAACTGTACCCACCTGATGACTGTTCGCATGCTGGCAACCTAGTTGCCAATCTTTTTAGGGGCATACACAAGTGACTGCGGGGGTATACCGCGATACCTAGGACAAACATCGGGCCACGCTTTGCAGAGTATACCCGGAGAGTGCTTCCGTGTTCGAGTTGCACTTGCACCGGTAAGTTGCTCTAGTGTTGGTTGTTGTAACTGTTCTTCCAACTAGTTTAGTGTTTGCTTGTCTTATCTCTTAGGGGCTTCTTTCTTAGTGTGTTACTGTTTGAACGTGTAGAATACCTTAGCGTGTCTTGGATCTTCTCACACAGTGGAGGATCCCGAGCTCCGTTGGTCACGAAGACTTCTGGGCCTGCTGTCGGTTATACTGGAGCCACCCCGCCACCATTGAGGCGGAAGCTAGACCAACAAGGGTCTTTTGAAGCGACCGGGTTACAAACCATTGTGCCCGAACAACTCCCGGAGGAATCAACTGTCAATCTTGCCTCGGTTGAAACCGCAACCACTGATACCTGGGCACCGGTTATTTTACCAATCCAATTTTACGAAAGTCTGTCAGTGCCTCACACAGCTATGGGAACAAACGCTGTTACTTCCTTTGGGAATTCTTCCATTCCCACCACAGTTTCTACCACAGGAGCAGCATCTCCTAACTTGTCATCGTTGGTCCGAGTCACCATGGTCTCGGCCGCAACTACGTCGCATAGTGGACCGATCCCGTCTATCATGGCGGCCACAACTCCGTTCACACCTAGTGCGACAGGCCCTCCATTTTCATACGGTATGCCTAGTTCGGGTACAAGTCCTGCACTCACTCACTCCACTTTACAGACTTTGGGTCTTAGGGCAGGGAGCTCTAACGCTCCTCTGCAAGGTCAACTTGGGGGCACTCCTATCCCTTTTAACGCTTTTCCTTACGCTGGAGGACATATCCCTCCTTCGTCCCCTTCGCTTGGTGGTCAGCATCAGCAGTCCGCCGGGCAGCCTGCACACACTAGTTTATTTGGAGTCGGGAGTCGAGGAACACCTGCGCACAGTATGCCGGTAGATTCGTCGTCGTTTGCTTGGAACGGGACGTTTGGTAGCAACACTTTCGCATTCACCGCTTTCCCGTCTGGGGGCACTCCCATTTTTGGACAGTCTACTCCAGCGCAAGGTACTATTCCTGCACCGGGGGCACATATAGCGAGACCTTGGAACTCAGGACAAGGATCCGTTCCCTCCTCTGGAATGTCGTTCGGGGGTAATTCTTTCCACAGTCAATGGAACCCTGGACAGACTACTATGCCTCTCCCATCAGGACCGGCATGGGGTAATCCTTCCCAAAGTCCTTCAAACACGATGCATGTCCAACATCCTATGTCCTTTATGGAAAATCAGCCGATGATGTCTCCACAGATGCAAAATCCTTATGCTGGTCAGGGCCATGGTTTCTACCAGAATCCAGGCCAGCAGCCAAACTTTTCTTGGCAACCTGGTGCCATTCAAACTCCAGGACCTTTTTTCCCAGGTTATCAGCAGCAACCCAAACTACCATTCCTGGCGACATTACACTTGCCAAATTTGACAAGGTTGTTAAATGATCGTATTTGTCACGATCCACGTTGGTCTCCTATGCCAACGAAGTTGCCTTCGGACATTCCAAAGTTCGAGGCCAAGCCTAATGAAGATCCAGGTGATCATGTGACTACCTTCCATCTTTGGTGTTCATCTAACTCATTGAAAGATGACTCCGTACAGTTGTGATTGTTTCAACGCACTCTTATCGGAAGTGCCGCGAAATGGTACATCGAGCTCGATCGCTCAAGATACTTTTCTTTTGGCGAACTGGCAATGGCCTTCCTTAACCATTTCCAGTTACCTGTGAGATACGACGCTGGCACAGAGCTGCTCGCCAATTTCGATCAGACAACCGCGGATCATATCTCGAATCATATCCGAGAGTGGAGACGCCGGAAGAGTCTAATCAAAGTACCAGTCCAACCAGCATTCCTGCTTGAGTGGTTCCTTAAGTCTTTGGTCCCACAATTATCCAAAGACGTTGCGACTTCTGGAGTTTTCTCCGAAGAAGATGCCATCATGAGGGCTCAATAGTTTGAGCTCATCTATTATCAGTCTGGTTTATTGTACAACATCCTGTCGGATGCACCACGATCGATACTGGATAAAACTAGACAGAGAGTTGGACCACATGCCGATGGTATTGTTGGTTCAACACAAACCAAGCCCGCTGAGCAATTGACAAAACAATTGCAACAGTTATCTATACAACACTCAGCGGCCAGCCAGACTACTGCATTGGTTGCTCCTACCCAAACGTCGAAAGTACACTCTGTGCAGTCAACTAACCCAAAGGCCACCCAGCAGCATGAAGGGAAGAAAAAACAATGAAAGAAGGGTAAGGGGGATAAAAAACCCACCGATAATGTCGGCGGGGAGAACACGGAAAAACGGAAGGCGAGATATCCGTGCAACTTGTGCACGAAAGACCACCCGACCCATCTTTGTCCTCGACTTGCAGAGGCCCAAAAGTTTGTCACACAGCAACAGCAGGCAGTGTTGACTAATCTCTTTCAACATGGGCAAAATCTAACTCAATCCTCTCCAAGCACGGAAGGGGGCAGTCAAGGACTCCCTCCGTCTTCGAACAACCCCACGAATGTATATATGGTGAAAGGTGATGTTTTTCTATCAACTAGAGCACATGTTTATAGTCAACCAAGCACTTCTGAGAAGCGTAAAGAAGATGATCTCCCATCTCTTCCTCTACAGATCGAGAAGACATTGGGAGAAACAATGACATGCATTCCAAAGGGTGCATTTAAAAAAGCTTCTCACAACCCAAACGCAAGGGCCGCCCAAAATTACACTGTGGTGGAGGATTTATCACAAACCCCTTGTGCGATGTCTGCTTTGGAGGTCCTCCAAAGCTGCCCTGCTCAGAGGAGAGCCTTGTTCACCGCTTTGGGCTCTACTGAGACTTGTAACCCAGGTACCATCATGTTAGATACAACCGACTTAAAACCTCGTCTGCCTTACCATGTAGCGTTTCAGATAGTAGTGGCTCATCCCACGAAAACTTTTACGGGGAATATCTTCTGCACGGTGGTCAACGAGGGTGCCTCGACATGCGTTATGTCGTTAGCATGTTGGAAGGCCATTGGCCAGCCCGCTTTGTCTCCTTCACCTACTCTCCTCACTGCTTTCGACGATCGTTCTTTCCGACCACATGGCATCGTTCCTTCTTTCCCTGTGCAGTTAGGAGGGAAAACCGTGTGTCGAAGTGGAGGTAGTCGATGCTCCCCTCGACTATAACCTCTTGTTAGGACGGAGTTGGACTTATGCTATGCAAGTTGTGGTTGCTACAGTTTTTCGAGTCTTGTTGTTTCCACACGAGGGTCGGATAGTGACCATTGATCAACAGTCTTTCTCCAGACCTGACCCAGCTTTGGGGGCATCCACGGTCCCCATGATTGATAATCCTCAACCATGTGTCGTTAACGTAGGAGTTGGTTTGTGCCAGTCCTTGATGGGTACCTTCGATTACCCACCTCCTCATGACGATGTCAAATTTATATCTAATCACCATAAGGTTGAGATTTTTCAAGTTTCGTGGTTCCGCACGACTTACTTTGAGGATCCTTGGATTCTTCCTTCCCCATGAGACAGGGCACCCCGGCATGTCCATGCCCTTGTCTATCGCTGAAGTAGCGTACTTTTTAGTCCAGCAAGCTTCAGCTAATCCTGATCTGACTCCTGCACAAGAGTTGGATCCACTTCTAGAGCCTATTTGGGCTCAAGGTTCTCTCGCTAACATCGATTCATTAGACTTAGTCTTGCCTTCTTACGAAGCAGTAATCGAAGCAATGACTAGTCCAGACAAACCTTGGGAAGATCTTCATCACAGATCATATTTCCTCCCAAAGTTAAACCGAATCAAAGCAGGAGAATTCACCGTGACTATGACTGGAGATAGGTCTTGTCATACTAATCCCTTAGCTACACACCAGATCTATGCTGAGGGTAATATGGCAACCATTTCTGAAACGATACCTATCAATATCTCCAGAACCCCTGGCGTCATAGAAAATGTTTTCGTCGGAACATACAACTCCCACGAGGAGATGCCATGCATAGACCCACAAAAAGTCTATCATGAAATAACTTTGTTGTTTTTCAAGCTCACTTTGAGATCCGAAAGCAACAGCCGGCGAGACTACATTTATGCTTTTCGATCTCATCCAGATTAACTGAGAAAAGTAACCATTGTGGAGTCTTCTTTAAGCCCTTTTTAGACTCCTTAAAGATGAAAAGATTGCCAAGTGACCTTGTTTCTTCACTCGTTAAATTGGTCCAAAAGAACATTCCTTAAACGGGTCTCCTTTTAAACCCTTTTCAGACCCTTTAAACATGAAAAGATTGCCGAGTGATCTTGTGGCCTTTCACGCTCGTTAAACTGAAATTTGAAGTCACGTTTGTCCGGCGGTAGTTTACCTCTTTTTCGGTCTGGACGATCAACTGTACGAACAAAGGTATACTCTATCGAATTCTCATTCTTTAGAAGAGTACTCTCAAGTATAATTTTATTCCTTTTTTCGGGCCTGAGGGACTAAATTTACGAAAAAGAAACCCCCACAGAGTCCATAGTTAAGCTCTTTTCAGACTCCCTAAAATTGAAAAAATCGCCGAGTGACCTTATTCCTTCACTCGTAAAACTGGTCCAGAAGAGTATTCCTGACGGAGTCCATAGTTAAGTTTTTTTCAGACTCCTTAAAAATGAAAAAATAGCCGAGTGATCTTGTCCTTGTCACACTCGTTAAAATGGTTTTGAATTGACGTCTAATCGGTGCTAGTTTATCCCTTTTTCGAACCGACTAGACTATTGTCGAAAAAGGTACCCCAGCGGAATCTTCTTTTATGCTTTTTCAGACTCTCTAATATGAAAAACCATCGAGCTTCCCTTCTCTGGGGTCGTTAAACTTACATCGAAGGACATTACAATTGTGTGTTCTATCAACCGCATTTGCATACCTTATCCACCAGCCTTGTGACGGTTTGCTTCTGCGTCTTAACACCTTTGGCCGCCGGAGGATTTTTCCCAAGTATTATCTTACTAGAACATCAGTCTTGTCCTTGTGCCTTGAGCTTGTATGTTTGCAGTACTCGTTCCTCCATTATAATGTAATATTCCTTTATTCTTTTTCAAAAATTATCAAAAAGAACAAAAAAAATAAAATATACCCCAAAAAGAGGATGGGAAAAGTATTTTCTTTATTGGCAACATAATGAGTCGCCCTTGGATAAAGCACATCTGTCCGTTGGATTATCAGACTATGGGATGTAGTACGACCTTAGGAAGCTTTTCTCGCTATATAGATTTGTGTCCTCCACCGTTTGGTTACTCTTCCAAACATATGGACAGTTTGTGTTGCCTCCTGCTTCGTAGACTTATGATTAACATATATGTTGCCTGAGTCTTATCACTTGTCGTGCTTTTGTCAAAGGGAAGTTTGTTACTAAGTCTGAGTCGGCCCCTCTGCAATATGTCTCTTGTCTGCATACCCGGCCATCCTAAACGTCCAATCAAATCTTTGTTCGAAATCACTGAAGCCTTCAGTCCAATCATCAAGATTATCAAGTCCATAACCGACGAGCCGTCGAAGACCTCTGGGTAGTGCAGTCGTACACTCATATTACACTTCCGTCGAAGACCTCTGGGTAGTGCAGTCGTACACTCATATTACACTTCCGTCGAAGACCTCTAGGTAGTGCAGTGGTACACTCATATTACACTTCCGTCGAAGACCTCTAGGTAGTGCAGTGGTACACTCATATTACACTTCTACCCGAGTTTTAGAAGATTTTGAAGTTGTTGCTCGAGCTCTGAAATACAGCCATCAGGCCAAATCAGCTTTTGGAATATGGGTACTCTATATGTCTATCTTTATGATTTCGAGATGTAGCTCCGTTGTGTATTATTCGCGGCTACTCTTTATAGTTATTTGACATGTATCTACAGTGTATTTGATTGGTAGCCATGGTTCTATTTTATCCCAAGCATGGGTATGCCCGCCTCGGTTAGACATTTGTTATTTTGCAGACGGCACCTCCTGGTTCCTGATCCTTGGGCTCACTCATTCAGCACATCAGTAAAGATGGGTAAAAGATTGGTAATGTATTTCGGCCATCAGATGCTCTTCTGACCTCACACATTAGGGGGCATATGTTATAACCCTAAATTGCACCACACATGCTTACCTGGCATCAGGCCAACTCATATCCCTTCATTGCCCAAAACATCTACTGAACAGCTCTTTGGAAATCCTCCTGAGTCAAGGCCCATGCGCCCTAACCCATTACTGCATGTGTGTGCACGCTGGCTAGCTCACTACAGCCCACATGTACCTAACAAAGCACGAAAAGAGGAAAGTTACCAATGGAACAAAAAGCTATGGGTCAGTTAACTGAAACTCCCGGGCATGCATGGTTGAGGGTTCGTCCAAAACCCTAGCTCCTTCTAGCATATAAAAGAAGGGGTAGGGGTACCATTTGGAAGGGGAAAAAAATAGCGAAGAAACTCTGCCCATTTACAGAATCCATTGTCCCAACCCTTTAGCCTTTCCTCATGCCAAAGGAGATTTAACACAAAGCAGTTGGAGGATAGAAGAGGAGGAGCCCAGGATCAGGATCAAGGAGCAGTGGTCGGTCTCGACTTTGATTGTAAGATGATTCATTTTTCAAATAATAAAAGAATACTTTTCCTGTCCCAATGCATGAGTTATCTATGGTTTGTTTAATCTATGCTTAATTTCTAACCCTCAAGTAGAGAAGTAGCATGCATACATAGTTGTTTGTCTTTATTGCAAGTGATCTTTGGAAGGAGCAACGCAAGCAAGTGGTCAAAGCGCAACGCAGGATCTACATCGAACGTCGGAGACAAGGTTAGTAGTCATTCTCCATGCATGTATTGTGAAAGAGGGATTTAAGTTTCGGGTTGTAGGTTAAAAAGTAATTTCTTTACGGTCAAAATCTGCATGCAAGTTTGACCCTAGTTTGCTAGTCCGTAGGGTATTTTTTGTTGGGAAAAATACCCTACGGACTAGCAAACTAGGGTTAGACTTGCATGCAGATTT
>JASDQU010200817.1:0-19212 GCA_032191745.1 Picea mariana | reverse complement strand
AAAGTTGGTTTCTGGGTTGTTTGGTGACGAGCTCGAGACGACGGTGGTTCATTGTGACAATCAAAGTTGCATAAAACTGCAGAGAACTCGATATTTCATGATAGGTCAAAACATATTGACATGAAGTACCACTACATCTGAGACTTGGTCCAGAGAAAAACTGTAAAGTTACAATACATAGCCATGAGCGAGTAGGTAGCTGATATCCTGACCAAGCCTCTGACCTCGAGACAGTTTGTGCAACTGAGAGGCAAGCTTGGTGTGGCTGAGAATGATTCCCTCGCTAAGAGGGAGTGTTAAATTTGGCAACATCGACAGTCATTCTCCAATGAGAGGTCAAATGGGCCACCCCGAGGCTAGCCAGGGAGATTTAGAGAATCAACCGGTCTTATTGTTGAAATGTATCAAGCTAGAATCAACATGATTATTGCTTACGTATCTACATGATTATTGCTATTCAATTATGATTCTATATTGTTGAAATGTATTAAGCTGGAATCAAAGTGTTGAAGATTTTAAAGAAATATTCCGCATAAGAAAATCAAGCTCAAAATTTAACATCTTTTACTTCTTTTAGAGTTGAGGTTGACTTCTTTCCTTAAGTTAACAATTATTTAACTTAATAATTAGTTAACTTAATTGATTACTTAACTTGAGAATCACTCAAGTCATTAATTACTTATATTTAATAATTATTTTATTATTTAAGTTATTAGTTACTTAAGTTAATAATCACTCAAGTTATCTCAACTTGATAATTACTTATTTATTTAACTTAATAATTACTAAAGTTAATAATCACTTCAAGTTATCTCAACTTGATTATTTAACTTGATTTATTTAACTTAATAATTACTTAAGTTAATAATATAATTACTTAACTTGATAATCACTCGGGTTATCTTAACTGATAATTACTTAAGTTAAACCCATTCACACTTAGTCGCTTATACTTCAAAATATTCACTTTTAGATCATTCACAATTTGCGTATGACTTGTTAAGTCATGTTACACTTAGGAGTTTGTTCATACTCAAGAAAACACAAGTTCCCTCATGATAATCATGGTCACACGTGCCAATGCACTGGCTCATTACATATTTGCAACTCAAGTATAAGTAAAGATCATTTGTCTCGGGATGTGATTCTTCAGTTCTCCAGCACAATTTGGTCACATGCTATAGTTGCTTATCTAGAGTTGGCTAGACCTTAGACAATGTCTCGTAGCTTTATCCATCTCGAGTGACCTAGGAGAATTTCACATCACTTTTGCCATTTAGGTAACATCATTCTTGGCTCAATTAAGACCGACTTACAACGTACTTATCTTATCTTCGCTTTGGCTCAATTAATGATTACAAGACTATTTGACTCTTGTCCTGAATTATAGGACCCTTTTTTCCAAGTCTCAAGTTCTGCCTTGCAAAAGGCAATCTTGGAGAATGTCTCACGATGCTGTAACTTTTAACATATGTTATACCTATTTCAGTCTCACTGGAAAAACAACTGTTCTAAATGAGGTTTTAGGTTGTTGAGTAAATGAGAATGTTGCTGGGATTGTATGATGAACTAGGGTGTAAATGAGAGTAGTATGCATATATTAGTTGGTTTGTCATCCTTGGACACATGGGTATGCTTACTTTGTTGGTTTCAAAGAAAATACATTTTGGGATACAAATGGTTTGTTTTAGTGAAGTATGCTTCAACTCTTGGATGGTGCTTTTGGCATTCTTCTGTTCCTTCCCAACTCATGATATACATTTCATGAGTACAAAAGAACTTTGCATATTTTGTTTCTAATGGTTTGGAATCATGATTTGAAAGCTTTAAAATAATTTTTTTCATTAGAATTCAATTATTTATTGTATTTTTTATTGAACCGAGTCATTGAAATCAGACCGGTCCGAGTTGATCCGAGTTCGAGTTGATGTCCGAATTGATAGGTGACCGAGTCGATGTCTGGTTCCGAGTTTAAAAACTATGGTATATCCTTTTGGTTCCATTTTTTATTATGATGGTGGAGTTGGGATGTCAAAATACTAGTGATGGTGAGGAAGAACTAGAAGTAGGAAGCACATACCATGGAAAGGAGGAAGATATGGAAGGGGATGATGATAACGAAAATGACGATGGTGATAGACATAAACCCAAAGAGAGCTCAACACCCTTGTGGAAGTTTGTGACAAAGCTTGGGGAATGGAAAGGGGTTGGAACCATAAAATTTATATGCCGCCATTGCCATAAAAATTACATAGGTTCCTATACCTGTGTGAGAAAATCTCTGCTGGATTATGCCGTGGGATGATGGTAAGACTATATGAGTCAAAACCTATGAGCATGTGCTAGTGAAAGATAGAAACAAATACAAGGAGGAAGAGGAGGCTGCATAAAACTAATCCAAAAAATCAAGGGTTGAATATGAGAGTTCACAAAGAATGTTCGGTGGTCTATCCCCATCCCCCCATGCTAGTGGATTCTCTCCTATGCATTTAGGGTGTAGAACAATATCAAATTTCCTTGACCAAGGTTGTAAGGATGACATGGATGCAAAAAATTTCAAGTTTCTCTATGCATGTGGTGTACTATTCAATGTTCTTCGCTCACCCTATTGGCATGAAATGGTACAAGCCATCAATGGTGCCCCAAAAGGATATATGAGCCTTGGGTATGACAAAGCTAGAACCATGGGACTTGACAGGGAAAGAGCCAAAATCCATAGTGCTCTGGGAAAATTTACAAATGATTGCAACAAATATGGGGTATCCGATGTATGTTTGAAAAATGGACAAATGTTAAAGGTAGGCCATTGATAAATATTCTTGGTGTATTTGCTAGTGGTTAGTGTTGGGAACAATGCTTAATAAAATAGACATGAATTTCAGGAGCTGGAAGACACAATGCTTAATGGTCAGTGTTGGCAACAAGTTAGGTATGTTTTGTAGTTCACCAAGCCTATTTATAGTATGATTCGGTTTGCAAATACAAATCAACCCGTGATTAGGGAGATGTATGAGCAGATGGATAACATGCTAGGCCAAATCAAAGACATTGTTGAGTCAAAAGATGTGATCTTGTATGATCATATCCATAAACATGTGGACAAAAGGTGGGATAATTTGAATGTTCCACTCCATAGTGTATGTCCTTACACCCAAATATTATTCTCCATCTTGGTTGGCCCAACTAACAACTAGGGGTGGGGTTAGGAGAAAACCACACACATATATAGAGGTGCAAAATGAGTATATGATTGCATTACACAAGTTGGTCCTTGATGAAGAGGAGCGTGCTCAAGTACGAAGCCAATTGAGCAAGTACATCAATGAACATGTAGTATTTGTTAACTTGCATGCAATTGAAGATCGAGATAAGTTTCGATTTTGTATGATCATATCCATAAACATGTGGTCAAAAGGTGGGATAATCTGAATGTTCCAACTTCCACTCCATGCCCTAGCACATTTATTTACACCCAAATATTATTCTCCATCTTGGTTGGCCCAACCAACACCTAGGGGTGGGGTTAGGAGAAAACCACACATGGATCCAGAGGTACAAAATGGGTATATGCTTGCATTAGACAAGTTGGTCCTTGATGAAGAAGAGTGTGCTCAAGTATGAAGCCAATTGAGCAAGTACATCAATGAACATGAAGTCTTTGCTAGCTTGCACGCAACTGAAGATCAAGATAGGTTGGATCCTATTGAATGGTGGAGCATGTATGGCTCCTCTACCATAAATTGGCGGTGAGGGTGCTTTTGTAGGTTGTTAACACTTATTGTGCAGAGCCAGAGAGATGTTGGAGCACCTATAACTTCATCCACAATGTGAAGAGAAATAACCTGAATGTAGATAGGGGTAGGAAGCTTGGTTTATGTGCACTACGATTTGAGGTTGTTGTCCCATTATTGTGAGGCATCGAAGAGTGATAGAACATATGTGACTTGGGACAACAATCCAGAGGAGGTTAGTTTGGAGGATCGAGCCATAATTTTAGAGCCCTTGGAAGCTAAACTTTTGGGTGATCATTGTTAGATTTGGTAGCTCGGAGGTAATTCAGCATTGGCGGTGCCCAGCTTGCGGAAGTGACCGAGCATATTTCTCCCTAGTGACTTTATAATGTGTTTTTATAAAGTTACTCTATAAATCGATTTTATAAAGTTAAGTTGATCTTTTATTTTTTTAATGTGTAAAAAGTGACTTTATGAGGTTGTGGATCACTTTAGTGACTTAAGTGACCTCACGAATGATCGATTCATGACTGTTGATCTCATAAGGGCAAGATTTGATCTTGACTATCAATATCCTAGGAAGACCAAGGGTTAGGGCAATTACACTTTGAAAATGCATAAAGGCAACATTAGTGAAGAAGGGGGGCGCACATATTGAGGAGAGCTTGGAGGGAATGTGAAGAGTCATGCTTTCCAAGAGAAGTTTCTGAGCTTGGAGGGAAAGAGTAGCAGCTGAGGGAGTTGCCACGCATCCCTAGGAGAGGGATAGGCACACATTCCAAGGAGAAGAAGACAACATTTAATTCTGTCCATACTCTAGCCGCAGGAGGGGCTGTACAACAGTGATTGCTGGCCGTACAGCAAGAGGAAAGGCACAAAAATCGAGGCTGTCTTTTAACATCTGGTTGGCTCGATTTCCGAGGCATTTTTTGCTGGGTGAAATCTGTTCTGCAAGGTACATTACAATGCAGTAATTTTCTGGCACGATTTTCAAGGCATTTTGGTACTGTTGCTGACTGTATATGGCCGTACAGGTCGTACAGCCAAGGCACATTTCCCAAGACTGAATTCTGGCTCAATTTTCAAGAAGGATATCTGGCTGGAAAGTGAGATAAGTACTGTGTTTGAATGCTGTTGTAAACTCTGATATTTTCCCTAGAGCTGAATAAGAAATTTTCTCCTTAAGCTGTCATTTTTTCTGTGGATTCTTCGAGGGGCATAGCCCAGAATTTATGGTGCCAAATGTGTGATTTTGTCTGCTGTTAAGAGTTATTTCCGCTGCTATTTTATTTCAGATCTTTGTCTATTAGTGTTTCTGCTCATAAAGTACAGCTGTGTGGTTTGATGCTTCGCTGTTGAAGCTTTGTTGGAGATTGAAATCTGATTGAGTCTAAGCGTTTGTCTGAAATAAGATATATTTCAACAATCATGATGATGATCATATTCATGGAGCAGAAATGCCACCCCCATCCAATAGCAGGTTTCCAGATGTTGGAGTTTTGCCTTTAGCTTCACAACATCTAGTGTTACGTGGGGGCCATGTAGTTGTTGGTCGTGTTCCATGAACATTTCGACCTACTCTTGCTCCTCTTCTTCATAGATCACGAGAAAAGAAACTAGAAGTTTCTCATGGCAAGAGGAAAGCTTAGTAGATACTAGATCTCTTTTTCTTTGTCCTGTTTAGAAGTAGTCTCTAGAACTTAGTACTTTGTCTTTATTATGGCTTATTTTGTAAATATTATATGACAACTTAAGTTTGAACTGTTGACCGAATCTTACAACTCTTTGGTAATGAATATGATGCTTTGTTTCATTTCGTGGTTGATGTTATCTGTTACAATTTGTTGATGACAAATTTTATATGTTGAAACTTGAAGGTTGATGTTGTGGTTGTTGATTGATCATTTGATGACAATGTTATAAGTTATAACTACTAGATGATTGATGTTATATGTGTACGAAATGGTTGATGCTTTACTGATCATCATTAATCCAATAGTTAAATCTATGTTTTCAACAATTTTTATAGTTGATTCCGTAGTCTGCATGTTTTATTTTAATATATATGCATCAAAATATATTAAAATATGTATTTTATAAAAAACTCTTTGCTCCCAGAAGATTTTTGAAATTGCACTTCCCTCTCTCGCTCCCCACTCCCAACATCCTTGCTTCTAACCCTCATTGTGCATAAATTTGCATAGTTCAATTTGCTTTGGTGATGCCTTCCTCTAGTTAAAATGTCTATTGCTGTTGTTGATTGTGTGGGATGAGAGATTAAGTTTTGGTAATGGTTCTTTTCACTGTGTTGCAGGTATGTGCATATAAAGATGGGAAGGTTATCATAGATACTGCAGCAGGAACTCTTGGAAAATACGATCCTCGACCAGTTCAGCCTGACAGTTTGTTCTCTGTTTTCTCAGCTACCAAGGGTGTGACTGCAGGGCTTGTCCATTGGATGGTAGATAAAGGGTGAGATTAGTTGTTCATTTGTCTATTTCCCAAACTGTTCTAGTGATGAGACTTAGTCTAGTCAACATGTATTATATTTGTACTTGTGTACATTTTGTTTTTTATAGTTATCTCTTTTGGGTGACTGGGTGACTTAGTCTAGTGAACATGTATTATATTTGTATTTTTTTATTTTGTGCTTTAGTACACTTTGTAGTTTATAGTTCTCTCTTTTGAGTGACTTAGTCTAAGTTTATCACTCATCCACTTTAGGGTGTTTAATTGGAGACTTGGTCAACTTTGATCACTCTCCCTACAATTTTGTATTTTATATATAGTAATACAAAATGAGTGGACGACATGTGTACAATGTCGACAATATTCTTTCATACTTAATGCTTGCTCTCTTGTGCTTTCTTTTGTGAGAGTATCTTCTTGCATTGTTGGTATTGTGCTAATATCAAYCAATGTTTTAAAACTCGGGCTCAGCCTTGGAATCAACCTAGGGTCAACTTAGAGTTGACTCAGACTCCGCCATGACTCGGACTGGTTTGAATTTAATGACTTAGTTTATGAAAATATWCATAAAATATTTAAATTTTAATGAAAAAATATATTTCAAAGATTCCAAACCATGATTTCAAACCATTAGAAACAAAATATGAAAAATCTTCTCATGTATATAGCATGTAAGGGTGAATATATCAAAATGGYACCAAGTTCAATACATATTAGAAACAAAATACATAACAAATGAGGCTCTAAATGGCCTCTAGAGTCCAAAAAACATGCTACAAGCTATTGGCCTACTACAAATCACTTATTAACATGATCAAGCATCAAGCTAAACATCACTGCTAGAAATGGGATCCTTAGCGTGAGCTACAAGATCATTCTTTGGCTCAGAGTCTTCTAACTTGTCGGGGACATCTGCAACTGCAGTAATAGTACTAGTAGAAGCACAAGTTGCATGACTTGGGTTCTCCTGTGCCATGCCTGGTGCTACGCCTACTCATACTAGTGGATCCGAATCCAAACCAATCCACTCCAAGTCATCAATATTATAATCGGGATCAAACTTTGCTCTGGTGAGACTTCTCTACCCATTATGAGGTTGGATCACTATCATCCAACACAATGGGATCTGTATCAGGTCATTTGTTCAACAACTGGTTGTGCCTTAGCTAGAGTTTTTACTGGATGAAGATGAGATCATTTAATCATTTTTGTTCCAAATGGTTTCTTTTTTTCATGTAAATTAGCTTAAAGACAAACCGATTGCACTCACACCAAGAAGCACAACAAGTTTGAATCATGACTTGAATTGTAGGCTTTTGCAATTGGAGACATTGGCTACCAACTGAATCCCACCAATGTGTTGCGAAGACAAAGTTAATTCAACAAATTAGATTGTGACTTTGGCTAAAAGTTCTAGGACTTAAAATTTAAACTATTGAACTTAAAAAAACTTTTGAATTGCTTACCTGGTTGGTCCACATATCTTGTGATCTTTGCTAGGTTTTTGCCAAAGGTGCTCGTGGCTCTAGTGAAAACACTGATCTATTGATATATTTCCAAGTGTTCACTTTTATTAGGGATTGTTATCGCGCAAACTGTAGGTTGAGCAAAGCTTGACCCAATCCACAAGATGGTGATAATTGTGGGAGAGTCTACCCATTGTCACCTTCGATAAACCCTCCCCTTGCTTTAGTGAAGGAAAAGTCCTACATAAGGGGGGAATCCCGGGTGACCCTAGGGGGATTGCAACGAGATAACGAGGAAACGAGAAGAACACCCTTGTGGTCAAAGGTAGGAGATGCTGTGAGACTTGGAAAAAAGGTCTTGGAAGGTGAGAGATGGTTGTCAAGGTTGTATCCCTAGAAAACAACGTTAGAACACCAAAACAAGACAATATGTTGCAATATAAGCCTCAAAACCTAAGGGGGATCAACAATATAACCTTGCTGTCCCAGAACTGCAGCATATATCTGATTTCTATCAGCAATAAGAAAGTTATAATGGCTGCACAATTAACCATCAAATGCATAAAAAATTTATTGGACAATGAAGCACTAAACAGGTAAGCATTTATCCAACACTCAAGCACAACCTTTGATGGCAATTTAGGGCTGCAAAGAGGTGTTTTCAGAAGTTTATAAAAGCAGCCTTATGGCGGTAGCAAAGGTTTTCCACAGCAGCAAATTTGAACCCCAAAAATCCACAAGTACATCGTCAAGATGATAGACAATGAGCAATTGAACAAAAGTACAAGTTTACAAGCAATTTTGGTAGTTGGCAAGTGAGTAATGAGTGTAATAAAGATGTTTTCTGCAGCCCTAATGGCTGTAGCATTATATTTATGACAGCAACAAAATCCTTGGCCAAAAGAGGATGCCCTAGAGGCTCTAGGAAGCTAATAGCTTGTAGAATTTACTACACTTCAAACAATTTGAAAATATTGTAAAATCACGTTACCCAATGCAAGCAATTTATTTCTCCAATGCAAATTTCAGATTAGTGCCTTTAATATATTGGGTAAATAGAGTCTTGGATGTAAAAGTTAGATCCACAATATCGCTAGGGGTGTAAGCCCTTTTACTCCCTAGGGCATGCAAATCAAACTAAGGTAAATCTAGGAGGGTGTACACCCTTGTATTCCTTCTAGCAACCTTTGAAAAAAATGACTTGTTAGCTAGCAATGAGATGAAGTTTGGAGGAGGGTGTATGCAGTTATACTCCTCCTTAATGTAGAGAACAAGAAGAGAACACCAATTAATGCAAGCATTTCCTTACCAATTCCACAAGATTCAAGATCAAACCCTAGTTTACCAAACCATATCCATCCATAAGTAAGAGAGTAAGCTTCCAAGAGGTGCGCACCACCTTAGATCCACAATATACCAAGAAAAATCACCAAAAGACATTTGCACAAGAGGGAGAGAT
Source organism: Picea mariana (assembly GCA_032191745.1). Lineage (NCBI taxonomy): Eukaryota > Viridiplantae > Streptophyta > Pinopsida > Pinales > Pinaceae > Picea > Picea mariana. Next base: position 10,087 of record JASDQU010200817.1, on the reverse strand, counting down.
CCAAATTGCCAAAAGAGGGCGAAAATTTCAGCCAAGAATCCTCTCCAAGATGGGAGAGTTATGATATAATGAGAAGAGTTTGATCTCTATTTATACAAATCCCCTAAAAAGTGATTGTCCACTTAACTTTAGGGTAAACCACAAAGTAAGGGGTCAACAACCCTTACTTTGCCTCTTTACATCATAAATTCAAATTTAACTTTTAAAAATTGCACTTAAGAAACCCTAAAGATGATGTCATCCCCTTGAGGGCTGATGTTTTGACATTTTTAACAAGTCGTTGAGAAAGTGGGGGAGGTCGTTGGGCCTCCTCCCTCATGCGCTAGGCTTATATCTGTCATGCAAAGGGTCTTCCAAAAATGCCAAGTGTCCATCTCCACCACCAAACCCTAGCCCTAGGGTGACGTCAAGCCCTCCAAAAGTAATGTTTTGGCCTCCAAAGGCAAAACGTTGGGCTAGTAGGGGCTAGGTGAGGTCCTCCATGGTGTCTTCTTTTGCCTCCAAAGACAACATTCATCTTCCTTCTCTGCCCAAGGTGTGGGTCATGGTATCCAACCTGTTGGCTTCAAGCCCCAAGGAAGCCCAAGCTAGGCTTGTTCTTCCAAAACTATCCACCAACTAAGTCCTGCAAAGACAATGAATACGCCCTCCAAGGATCTCGAGTCAAATGCATCATGATAAGTAAATCAAATCAATAGAATAGCCACCTAAGGATGTGCATCAAAAACCACCTCGTCAAACTAAACAAGTGCTCAAAGACCCTATGCAATTTGCCAAGTTTAGGTATGGGGGGGTTGACAAGGCGACCTATTGGGTGAATCATTCCCTAAGTCAAGGAGTGTTTTCAAGGTGAACCCCTTTCTAAGTCATATGGAGAAGATGATATGGATGGGGGAAAGACTTTTGGGCATGGGGTTCATGACATACAAGGGATCGTAGTGTCTCATTTATGGGTGCCTTTGTAAAGGGTGTGTTGCACCTTCATTTTCAATGCATCATTTTTCCAAGCCCATTTATTATCATTAATTAATTAAGGTCCAAACACTGGGCACTCCCTATGGGTTAATCAATTAGCTAGGGGGGCAGTACCACAGTGTCACTTGAAGGGAGAGGTACACAGAATTCCATGGGTGTATAGTCTAGCTTGTAACGCATTTGTGTAGATCCCTCAACAAGTGGGACATTTATATTATGTGTTTGCTTTTGCAAGTCTTTGATTTTTTAGGAAAAACATTTCATTGTTCCCAAGACCTCTTTGGGTGAGCATCTGGAAAGTTCATGATATGGATTTTATCTTTTTCCAGCTACATTCCCTCTGGGCGTGCTGCCTCTTCTTCTCATGAAATGAGGGACAATCCCTTCTTGGGTTAGTATATCTGAAAATCCCAAAAGATAAGGAGATGAGGGGATGAAGTTGGGAAAGTGGCAAGTATGGTCGGGTATGGAACGATGACTTGTCAAGGGGAGCTCCCAGTAGCAAACCTATCCCTAAGGGTGACCACTTACTAGGGCACAATGTCAACCACCATGGTGAAACAAGGAAAAGAGCATAATTTCCAAGCAGACATTACATAATCAAAAGCAGTTTTAAATGCAACAAACTCAAATGCCTCAAATATTTAAATGACACTCACCATGATACCTATCTTGTACCTCATGGAGCAAGACCCAATGTCTTCTGGAAACACGATGATGTGGTGGATACCCTCATGATGAGCCTGAGATCTGCGGTGGTGAGGCGGTCCTCTGTCTGTGCAAGTGGACTCTGTCAGCCATCTGTCTCTCGGTACTCCATGTCTACAACCTGAAGGCCTCGAGACATCATCTCCTTAGTTGTCCCTAGGAAATGGGGATAACAGAGACCATGTGGTATAAGCACTCGTACAATCCATCTTTGATCTCCCGAGTTTGATCTTCTCCTAATTGAGCTCTGTAATGATACCTTGGGTTCAGGAAATACCAAGCTGCATGTATAGGGCAATGGAGTTGTTTGTTCCATCCATTATCAATGACCTCCCAGATAGGCCCATACTTAGATACTATACGCTTGTATTCTACCTTTATCTGTATTGTATTCTATCAACTTCATGCACAACACATAAATTTTTCCCTTCAAATCAACTTTTCATTAAAAGAATATCCAAGGTTACAAGGGCTCCCAATCTTGGGAAAATGGCCCATTGAGGAAAAATACAAATACAACTAACCTTACAACTCAGGCCTTGAAGAAGCCCTTTGTTGAGGATGGCCCTGTACGAACTATACACGCCTTATCCCACCTGTGTAGAGCGGACGTATGTGCCCTCAACTCTTTGTCCGACACGTATGTACACATCATGGAGCCTTAACATGCCCCTGAGCATCGCTCAATGTCTGCATGAACCGTCTGTGTCTCCTGACAGAGCTGGAAGGGGCTAACTCCTCCTCCCCACTTGAAGGTTGACTCCCCGCACTTGAAGTCTCTGAAAATTGTTCTCCCTTTTGAGTGTCCTGCTCGTCGTCCTCTGCCACTGACATCGGTCCATACACATCTAAATGTATAAGATCCAAGATCCCCTTGGGCCTACTCTCACTGCTTGGAAAAACAACCTTGACATTCTTGTCAAGTGCACACCTTCTGCACACTCCTTGCTGTTCAACTGTCAACACTGAAATCTAGAAGACCAGTGACAATCTCCCTCAGAATCGACAATGCCCTATAATGCAGGTGTTCCATACTCTTGTGCCGTAACTCATACAGGTTATCATTGTCATGTACCAAGGCTTGAACAGGATTGCCCCACAACCTGTATAAATCCTAAAATCCTTCTCCTCCTCGAATCTTACATCCCTTCTAACCATTGTCTTCTTTAATGCTGGAACATGGACTCGATAGGCCTTCGAGGTTTCACTATAACCAACGAAGATTCCCTTCTCTGCAGTGGAATTGAACTCCATCCTCTTATCTGAGGGCACGTGACAATAACCTAGGCAACCAAAGATCTTGAAGTGACGAACTTCCTGCTTCTTCCTTGTAAATGCTCCTTTAGGTGTCAATATTCCCAACACCTTGTCAGGACTCCTGTTCTGTATGTATACCGCAGTACTGCATGACTCTGCCCATAGAAACTTGGGCAGATCCTGGTCATACAACATAGCTCTAGTAGCACCAACAATGGCCCTGTTCTTCCATTCCGCTACCCCATTCTGCTGAGGGTTGTAGGCAACTGTCAATTCCTTCTTGATCCCTACCTGTGCACAAAACTCATTGAAGGCTTTCCCTGTGTACTCACCTCCATTATCTGATCTGAGAACCTTTATCTTCCTTCCTGTTGCATTCTCCACAAGAGCCTTAAACTCTTGGAAGCAATTGCAGACCTCATCTTTGGTCCTCATGAAGTAGATCCAGGTTTTCCTGAGAAATCATCTATGAATGTGACAAAATACTCACATCCTTTCAAGGATGCCGAAGACATAGGCCTGCATACATCTGAATGCACTAAATCCAATATGCCCTTCGATCTACTGTCACTGCTTGGAAAAGTTCTCTTCACATACTTTCCCAAGGCACACCCTTTACACATGTCACTGTGCTCGGTGCTCAACTCTGGAAGGCTAGTGACTATCTCCTCGAGCACATTAAGTGCCCCATGGTGTAAGTGAGTCATCCTCCTATGCCATAATTCTCCCATATCCTTACTGCTATCGATCAACGCCTGAGGTGACTCAAACTGCATTCTGTATAACTTGCGTGACCTGATCCCTATCATCTTGGCCTGCTTTATCCCCCTGGGATGAATGTACACTTTTGGTCCTTTGATAGACACATCATACCCCTTGTCCTGAAGTGCCGAAATTGATATCAGGTTCTTTGTCATCCCTGGTACGTACTGTTGATATTATGGTAGCTGCGGGATGCATTAACCTCCACTTGTGACCTTTGATGAGATTAGAATATTCCAATAAGCAAGAAGAACCCTAAAAGACTTGGACATAACCCTAGAAGTAAAGTTGGCTAAAGAGAATATTTTATATTAAGTCTTTAGCCTCCAGAAAGAGAAGTCGGCCCAGACAGCCTGGAAAGTGCAGTATAAATATAAGGCGCCGGAGCTCATTTGATACACACAAGTCGCAACTGCAAAAATTCAGCAGTGCGCAAGTCTAGGGAGTAGCTGCAGTTGCAGTTACTGCAACCTGTAATTTCGGTCTTTCTGGGTTCAATTTTTTGATCAGTCTTGGTTATCTTTGCTTGGTGCATTAGCCTTGGTTGGCTATTGATTTGCTACCGGAATTCTTCTCTCTATCAAGGTCAAGGTGCTTGGGGGTGGAATTCGTGCCTATGGTTGGGTGACAATATTGCTATATTGTCTATGGTTAAATGAGCGCACCCACTTTTCTAACACGTACAACATGTGTCAAACTGAATGTCTTGCTTGACTCACTCTGAAAGGTGAATGTCCCTCCTCCTACTAGAATACACTTGGACTTATTCTCCATTTCTATATCAAAAGTCATCTCCTCTTCTCTGAAACTGGAGAAGTGTTTTCGAACTCCTGTCATACGATATGACACACCACTATCAATATACCACACCCTTGTGGCTTGTGTGCCTGCGCTAGAGAGGCAAGTGATGAGTGAGAAATCCTCATCAAATCTAGAAGAAAATTCATCAATGTTCGTTGAAGCTGCTGTTTGAGTCTTCTTCTTATCCTTCTTTTTGTTAGGACATTGACTGGCATAATGACCTGGCTTGTGACAAGCAAAGCATATAACTTTGTTCATGTCACGTTTCTTCTCTCCCTTGGAGGTCTTCTCAGTACCTGAGCCTTTCTTGGTTTTGGCTTTTCTTTTACCCGCAAGAGCAATGTTTTCTTCTTCCTCACCCTTATGATGACTGTTGCTACCACTGAGAGATGCTAACCTCAACTCTTCTTGCATGAATTCGTCCCACAATCGATCCTAGTCTGGAGTGTGTTCCCTGGCAACAATGCCTCTCACAAAGACATCCCATGACTTGGAGAAGCCATTCAAGGCTATCCTCACAAGTTTAGTGCCATCCACAGTGTCTCCTACAACTGCCAATTCATCCTTAACTTGTCTAAGTCTAGTGAGGTAGGAGGATACACTTTCCCCCTTTCCCATTTTGGTATTTCGAAGTTTCTCCTTTAAAACCATTTTTCTGCTGAGATTCAATTTGTGGTACAGTTTAATGATGGTTTCCCACATCTTTCTAGTTGTATCCAATCTTGAAAGGTGAGGGACTATATGGTCCTTGACCCCATCCAGATTGATACACCTTGCCTTGGCATCATTCTTCTTGTGAGCTTTAGCTTGTTGTGCATCAATTGGAACTGCAATAGTTTTCTCTGCAAATTCCTTGAGCCCATACTCCTCTAATGACAACAATATACACTCCTTCCATATGCCAAAGTTAGATGCTCCATCTAACCTGTCGTCGAATCTGATACCTGAAATAGACATGATTATGAAAATCCTTGTACCAAAACCTCCTGGATATGAAGATTACTGTTGGCTGAAAATACTTGTGTAAACCTTGGCTTCCTTCTCAAAAGGAAAAGCTCTAATACCATGTTATTTTTCTTTAAAATTCAAAAAACTAATTTCTGTTCCAATAAATATTATATGCCTAGAACAAGAACAACAACAAATTCTAATTCTGATTTATGAACATAAATATAACCGAGTAAATAACTTGCAATGCACCGTGGAAATAATATAGAAACCAATCAAGAATATAGACACTAGAGATACCCTGGAAACCCCTGTTGAGATTTGGGTACCTTGGAAAGTGGTCCCCTTGTGTTTGTGAGTCTTTAAACACAAAGGCRGAGACTATTACCCTTGTACTTTACCTTTATGGTCTAATTTCACTGACTTAGGAGATTTAAATCAAAAGTGAAATATTTCACTTAAGTCATAAAGTRACATTTTATTCACTTTGTGGGTGACTTAAAGGACATGAGGCAAACTAAGGAAACTTGGGAAAGTGGGTTTTCTAAATGAAATTTTTGGATTAAATCTCACCCATTGATTAGACATGGGTAGATTGAATCTAGGCCATTGGTCTTTTAGGTTTGGCCGAAGAGAGGCTAAAGGAGGGAAAAGGGTAAGGAAGGGGCTCACTTGTCACTTGAGAGAGTTGAGTGAGGAGAGGAGGAGAAGAGGAGAAGAAAAACACTTTTGCGTATTTCTTGAGGAGAGGAGGGTGCATGAGGTCGAGGGTTTGAGGAGAAGCCATTGTTGAGTGTGCAAGATTCCTTGAAGAGTCATTCATGGAGGTTGGGCAATAGCTTGAGTAGAGGTGCATTCTTGAGCAAGGGGGGCACACAAGCTTGTGGAGAGGCGCATCCAAAGGGAGGAGGCGCATCAAGCTTGTTTGAGGGCAAACCTTGAGGAGACTCACTTACTAGAGGAGGGCGCAAGGGTAAGTGAGGGCGCACACTTGTGTGGAGTTTTTGCTAGAGGGGTGCACTAGAGCATAGTGTGCACTAAGACAAGGAGGGAGGCACTCTTGTGTAGAGAGTGCAAGACCAAGGGCTAAGGCAAAGGCAAAGGACAAGGTTCAAGTCAAAGGCAAAGGCAAAGGTAAGAGGCAAGGAAGAGGGCTAAAGGCTTAGCAAGAGAAGAAGGGCGCACCAAGGCAAAGGCATAGGTAAGAGGCAAGGAAGAGGGCTAAAGGCTTAGCAAGAGAAGAAGGGCGCACCAAGGCAAAGGGCGCCTTACTTCAAAGGGCTAGCAGGCACATCTTCAAGGGACTCCAAAGCATCCGAGTGTGGTTTCTATTGTACCAGGTTCACTTGCATATGTTTTCCTTGTTGTAACTTTTGCTTTGAGATCTTCTATATTCATCTATCTCCAAACTGGTTTTCCTAGAGGAGTGCTATATGTTTTGAGGTTTGCATGTACTAACTTTGTGTTACTAAAACTACTTGCAAGGGCACCTTAAAAGAGCATATATCCATCGGTTGAGGGCATAGTTCTTGGCATATTTGAACAGACTTGTTTGCTGTCCTAAAGCAATAGCAAGGACAGATTTGGTTGACTAAACTTAGAGCCCAACAAGAGGTCAAAGACAGACCTGTTGGGCAGCCCTCATATTTCCTCAAAATTTCTACAACCCCAACTCCGGGGAAAACCAACAAACGAGGGTTTATTATTCTGCTCAACAAATCTTGAAAATGTAATTTTTACAATAAAAAATATGTGGCCAAACCTAGAACACATCTACCTCAGAAAACCAATGTTGGATTGAGGCCTCGGCTCTAGAAATTCTGCCCAACAGTCACACGGCCCACACGACCCCTTGTTGCTAGCGGATAGATGGTTGAGTTGGTGGCTAGGGTAGTTCTCGACCCCTTGCTTGAGGCCCGATCTGATGCTGAAGGGAGCGGCTAAGGTTGTGGCCTAACTTCCCTCTCTTCCTCACTGCTAAACATACCAAAATCGGCCCCCTTTCTGCCACGAATTTCCAAGCACGAGGGTCGCATAATACATGCATGCTAGGTTTTTGTGGGTTTAGATTCATCAGAGTTGCCCCTACTTCAAGATAGTCACATTGGTGTATGTTATCTCCCCCTAGCCTTGTTACACTTCATACTTAATAAGGAGTCTGAGGCAGACCCTTTCCTCAACCTCTATGCCGACATCTCTCACTATTCCACTATTGGTGAGGTCATTCCTCTAGAGGTTTGAATGTCCGTACTAGAAACTTATAGGTGTCTATACATGATAGGGTCAAGGATGCACTTTATCTCCAAAAGTTAGAGCTAGATTCCATGGGCCTTCATAAGAGTTCTAACGACGAGATTGGGCCCCTCACAATAATGGGATACACCTTTTATAGCTTGGTGAATCCCACTATTCGTCGATCCTGAATGTTTTCACCTGCTACCTTGAGTCAAGGGGTTTCACTTGCTTCCACCCATAGCTAAGGGGTTAGTGTGGTGGACTATGTCTTGGCCAATTAGGACCTCCTCCCACATATCTGACACCTCTCTATGTCTCCTCTCCCATTGGAAAACCACGCCATCCTCACCTTCTCTCTCTTTGCACCCCCCGTTTCACCCCTTCCGCACCCCTTCACACCACCTTTCTTTTGAACAGAGAATTTTCCAACTCATAAACCACCTACCTTAAAGAGTTGCTCCTCCCTATCTCTCATTTCATGTCACTAGATGCAACCACAACCAAGTATGAGACACTCTCCAAGGCCTTAAAGGAGGTAACCTGTGATGACCCATTTTTAAGAGTAGGTCAACAGGGAGTGACTTAGTAGTCTATCTATTCTCGTAGACTATAGTTAGACACAAACAGGGAACAAGGGGAGAAATAAGGGTGAACAGATGGCTAAATGATCAATTAAGCCAAAAAGCATAGGAAAAGTCACTTAAGCCTAAGTCAATGAAGAAATAGAAGAAAAAGGTGTTCAAGGGGGACTTAATTAATTAATCACTCAGGAGGAAAAGCGCCTAGCTTAAGTGATGTCAACGAAGAATTAGATCGGGGAAGATATAAAAGGAGGAATTCGACCTAATTCCTCATTATGTTATGATTTGATGTTGAGAACAATTTCTAGAGGAGGAAGTCCACCTCTTTGATGTTTTGTGGATTTCTGGAGGAAATCACCACCCAGATCGGTTTTGGTGTTGGAAGACACACCCTAGCCTATCAGAGATACCATCTAGGTATTTCACCGTGCCAGTTCAGGAGTATTCAGATCCATTGCAGAGATTGCGCAGTGCAACCAGTGAGGGCATAAGGGTTAGAGAGGGTTTTGTGTAGTTGCACGAGACTAGGGCTTATCTTGTCGATTCCTTCCAACCAAGTTGAGAGGAGACCAGGGTGCTTATTTTGAGCCACCAGTCGTCAGATTCCGATAGTGGAATCTACTAGGGCGCATCAGACACCCAGAAAGTGAGTAGCTCTTGAGGAGGGACGTTTGGGGTTATAGGGGGATTTTCGGATCAGATCAGAGGAAACCCTTACGACCCAGTGCAGAGGAGGCTAGGGCGCACATTTTGAGACAGATATTAGTGGATTCTGTCGATGGAATCACCAGGGTGCACTCCCAGAGCCTAGGAGGTGCACAACCCCCCAGGGGATGTCATCCGAGGTTCATCCAGAGCTTTGGGGAGCAGATCTTCAGTCCGACATTCATCAGGAGGAGCTTAGAGGCCAGGGCGCTCAGTTTGGGACAATTTTTAGGCGATTCGGTTGAGTATAGCCACCAGGGCGAGTTTATCAAGCATTTGCAGAAGTTGCCGTGAGTTTCTAGAACTGCATATTGTCGATCTATCCGTGCATGTGCAGATCTATCCACATCTTCTAATCACGGGTATTTTGTTTTAGTTGCATTGTATTCTTGCGACGATCCATGAGATCTAGCTGATGATTAGTTGTCTGCTTTCAGTACGTCAGAGTATTTCTTGCTTTTTTTGTCCACATAATACATACTATTGAGATGGAGTTTGTTCCTTATTCCACATGCATCGTATATACTGCTTAAACATTATTTGTATGACACACACATGTGAAAATCACCAAGCATGTTAAACAATTAACTCAAACGCATCCCAAAACCCCCAAAGTATCAGATCTGAGAGTCAAAACACTAGTTCAACTGTAGATATCCAGATCCGCCGAATTTGGGATATTTCAGTGGTATCAAAGCCTTCTTCTTGCCAGCTTGTGAAGAAGTGCTTCTCATGAACCCATGATTTCGGAAACAGGTGCAGAATACCCAGAGGGTCGAGGACATGTTGGGGACGAGTACATTCAGTACCGTAGAGGACATAGTAGAGGCAGAACAGACAGGAACAAAAGGGACTACACTCCCTTCCACACTCAGTCAGATACAGAGCCAGAGTTATGTTAAAATAATGTAACTGCAAAGTGTATTCTTATTATTGTTTGATATATTATTCATTGGATCAATCCCCATTGCGGATTGATCATGTCGGTTATTATAAAGGACCAAATCTCCTTTTGCGGATTGGTCAAAAGATAATTGTAATAGGAAGAATAAGAAGTCAGCCCTAGAAGATATTAAAGAGGCCCCAAAATATAATAAAGGTGGTTATAACCACCT
>JASDQU010200816.1:0-11525 GCA_032191745.1 Picea mariana | reverse complement strand
TGGGTTGTACTTGAAGAAGTACTATGCATGAGTCATTTGTGCACTAGTACTTGTATTTTATGTATCATACTGTGTGTGTGTGTTACTTTTTATTTTTCTTTTGACGTTATCTGGTCCCTACCCTTACGTGACGTTGTGTTTGATTGCTAGATGTCGGAGTATTCACTACCTTATGTTGGCTTCACCGATGGAGCTAGCCATAGTACTCGGAACCTAGCTTCTGCTACACGGGCAATCTACGCCTCGACAAACGAACTCATATATCTACGAGGTATATGTCTTGGCCTAGCAACCAACAATATCGCTGAGTATAGCACCGTGGTGGAACTTTTGGTTGATGCTATCTCTCTTGGAATTCGTCATTTGGTTGTTCGACTTGACTCGCAGCTTGTAGTACTACAGCTCAGTAATGTATATTCTATTCGAAGTCCTACTTTATTAAGGGTATATTTGCAGATTTGCCTCTTGGAACGGTACTTTGATCACATTGAATATCAACACATTCCTAGATGTCTTAATACATTGACAGATGCTTTAGCTAATTATGTATTGGACAGGCATTTGAACAATTTATAAATCAAACACATTAAAATGTACACAATGTAAAGTAAGCCGGTAGAAGCCGTGTATATATATATAACGATCAAAGATTGTTTTTACAAAATGTGTCCGAAGACCAAAATATCAAAAATTGAAGCTCTTGGATTCTACAAAATAAAATCACTAATGATGTTCACGATAGCACACTAATGTCCTAGCAACTCTGCGGAGCAAGCGACCCATAGAGGCAGAGACTCCCACGGTGTGATGTTGATCATGTCGTGGAATCTCCTCCAGTGTCATATCTGGAACGTCTGCCATCAGACCCTCTAAGTTCTGCTCCACTGTTAGATAGTCCTCGGCGTACTGTGGAACTGCTACTGCTGCCTCTCCTCGACGCTGAATAGGAGAACTACCAGCAGGTCTATATGCGCCGACGTCTATGTTATCAATTAAAATTTGGTGTTAGTCTTCAGATAACTTTATAAAACAAAACATTGAAATATGTTAAAAATACAAAAACATTTAAAAAGATAAAAATTGGTGTATTTCTTACCGATGTCTCCCCACTGTGCGTCTTCAGAAAGCGCAAGGTCTGGATTGCCGTGGAAATCCAAGCCAGCGTATGCATAATCCTCTATCATCAGCACTTGGCCTTGAAGCCAGTCAAAGAAGGTATCGTCATACCTGACGATCGGTCCCGCCACATGACGGGCCATGAGTTGGCACCATCCTAACATCTGTGGATCCCTGGGATCCGGAAAGTGCCACTCTGCCTGAAGCCTAAACACAGGAACTCTCTCACAGAAGAAAGACACCAGCAATGATCCATATCCAAACTGTTTTAGATCTCCACGCCTGCTTTTGGTCAGTTGTTTCTTGAGACTGCGTAAAACCGCGTCAGCCCAATTAAAGACCCGGGGTTCAGTACACTCGATGGCATACTGAAAATAGCTCTGTAGAGCCATATGTGGAGCAGCACTTCCTGCCATCCGAGCGATAGTGAAGAGAATGGTACGGAGAGTTATGTCAGTCACTCCCCAAACTGCCACTTTTCCTTTTTGTCGTTCAGCCTCAGGCACGCAGTACTCACGACAATACTCTCTCATTTTCATACCGCCCCTTCGGCTACCATTCAAACTGACGTAGGACCCTTGCTTGGACAACCCAGTCAATAAGTAGATGTCCTCAATGTCGATAGTCAATGTGTGAGCTCCGATGTTAAAGACCTGCTGGTCCGGATCCCACATCCAGACTAAGTATTCCAGCAATCGAACTTGGGCTCTCATGCCCGGTATGCAGAAATATTTCAAGAGACCGCAATCTCTTAGGGCAGCAATGGTCGAAGGGTGATTTTCTGCGTTAGCATTATCGTCCTCGTGTTCCCATTCTCTCCATTCGAGTACCATGATGATGGCTATAAACCTACATGGGAAACATATAAAGATGGTTAATAATCTTAAACATGGAAAAATTCTTTCTTTTGGTTAAACGTTACATAAAATTTTACACTTTGCGCTGTTCGCAAGTGGCCTATGGCACACAGTGCGAAATTCTTGCATGCTGCCTTAGGCCCACCTGCGAGAATGAAGCATTCTCGTAGGCCCCGTATGGGCAGCCTGCGAGAATCCTTCTACACGCATAGGGTTTGATAAATGAACTCAAAACTTGATTTTTAACCAATGGAAACACAAATTTGAACCATGAAAAGCTAGAGAATGGAGAGCTTACCAAAATGATCCAGACGGCTCGTGGAATGATGGCGCGAAGCTCTCAAAAATCGACGATGAAGGTGGAAGGTAAAATGGAAATTTTTGCACTCAAATGGTAAAAGGGTAAAATGTTATGGTAAAATGTGTTATGGATTTGTTTTATTTACTTTTTACTATGACAAAAGTGGGTTATTTATGTTTGTTCATTATTTACCCTAATTACTAATATAGAAATAAGTCAAAATGACCTGCAGGTAACAAATACGGATGATTATGGACAAAACTTTTATGGTGTGGTGTGATTTTGTTTGTTTTCTATGGTTTTGACTTGAAACCTCGAGCGCCTTTTGTCTGTTCTTGCGCTTGTGAAAAACATAAAAAAGTGACCGAGCGTTGTTTTATCTCTTTTCCAGGCTCGCTGTGGTTACACGAAAAAGGAACCCCCCTGGAGTTATCTTTAAGCTCTTTTCAGACTCTCGAAATAGGAAAAGATTGCCGAGCGATCTTGCTATTTTCACGCTCGTTAAATTATTTGAAGTTATGCGTCCTCTGAGCGATAGTTTAACCCTTTTTCGGTCTCGTTGGACTATTGTACGAAAAAGGAACCGAGAGAGTTCTCTTTTAAGTGTTTTTCCAAACTCTATAATCTTGAAAAACCTTCGAGTTTACTATCTCTAGACTCGTTAAACAAACATTGACAGACCGGTAATGGGACCGAACCACTCCTACCTAGGGTTCGTTAAAAATACTCCGAGGGACTCGTCCGAAGGATGAGCTTATATCAATAAGAATATGTGATCCTCTTCAAGCTTGCGTAAAAATAAAGAGGTACTTGCCAGAAATGGTGGGGGAAAATTTGGGAAAGGGATATGTCTCATTTTTGTGTTAATTGGCAGCAAGTGTCGCTCTTGAACATGACACCCCCTATTCATCATCTGAAGCCGGTTTGGGAAATCCATTTGTCTCTCATTCGATTCAATAACAAGATTATTTCATGTGTTGTCTTTGAGTCAATGCTGCCAAATCATTGGTCGTGTCATTCATATGTTCAAGAGAAGTCCGTCTGAAACCTACATTGAGTCGGCCATCTACAGTTATCCTTCATTTCATGTCGGCCTTCCCTGTGTCCAAAGTCCAATTGCTACATGCTCTGTTTCACTTTCAAACTCTGTTACTCATTTCATGTCATTGATGGGGGATACATCAAGGCCCTCCTGTGACGAGTCTTGTTCCGTCGATATCAGCACATTATCCAGGATTAAGACTTAGAAATCATTCGGTACCTTGGAGCTTTCATGCCTCAATGGCAAGTTCCTCGCTTTCGACAGTGGGTTTACATCATTGACCCCTGATCGAGAGATTCCATCGGGTGTTCGACATCAACTCATTTATTCACAGTCGATANTACCTTGGGAGTCATTGACATCAATGGTGATTTCCCTCGCACTTGTTAACGGTTACATCAATGACCGGTAATCAAGTGGTTTCTACCATGTTCGACTTCGACACATGTAATCACATGGATAGATTCGTACTTTGGGCGATGAGATTGAAGACCCTGGATTTTGTCTTTGTGATCCAGGTTATGATGGAGTATATGTATAATTTGCGACACATAGATCCACTGTGTATGTTTCGTGGCTATGTCGTTTTGACTGAAAATTTGTCACATAGATCCACAGTGTATTCAGGTGGCTATGCTATATTATGACTACATGGATCCACAGTGTATGATTGGTGGCCACGACTTTTGTTTATGATCTGAGTATGGGAATGCCTACCTCAGAAGGGATATATATGATATTCTGCCAATGCTTGGATGTTTGCAGGTTTCCGATTAGATGCGCTCTTGGTTCTCGACACACACATGCAGCTTACAAAGTCTATCGAATGTCACTGATTCCACTCTTAGACTTTGGGGGGAATTCTGTTATCCACAATTTTGGTCATCGTAATGATATCATGATAATGTTATGATGATGGAAAATCAAGCTCTTCACTAAGAACAATTTCCTGAGAAAAGTTACATTTGTCTGCTTCCAAAAATCATGCTTTTAAAGGATGTTCACAGGCTACCTATATAGCTGCCTGCGAGAATGCCTGATTCTCGCAGGATGCATTAAGCTGGGGTGCAAACTTCTTGCAATGTACTCACTGTCAGGGTGCGAACATGCTCCAAATGAAGGAAAAAGATAGAAATCTCGAATCTTCTAGAAGGGGATCTTCTAGAAACATGAGTTGGCTTCGAATGGTTGTTCAGGTGCTAGCATTCCAGATATCTTGAGATCATTTCCTATCCAAGTAACTAATCTATCTTCTCCTATATATTGAGAAGGTTGCTCATGGAAAAAGTTAGAAACAAGTTAGAAGCAAGTTAGAGGCAAGATTGATTGGAGAATTAGTGCAAGACTGTATGGAGGACTGATGCTACAGCAGCAAGAGACAACAACAAGGTCATCACAAGTAGTTGATTTTATTCATGCATGAGCAAGTGTGTGTGTCAGAGCTAGGAGCCATCGAAAGGAGACCTATGACATCAAGGCTCAGGTTGTAAGTTTCACTTTCAATTAATGCAATACAGTAATATGTCCCTTTCCCATAAAGATGATGTCACTTTATTACATAATTCCTTGATCATATGTATAGACTAGCTATTGAATATATTAATCTGCCTTTTCCCCGATTGGTTTGTGTTGTTGCGATTGGAACGACGCAAGAGCATTGGAGCAAAGATTAGAACAACAGAGACATAAGGAAAGCGTTCATAAGGTATGTCCATAATCCTAATCTCTTAGTTCACTCAATAGGCTAGATCTAGGGAAACTGTAGTATTCTGTCCTGTTTTGTTCCAGATCCAGGTGGATCTGGGGAGATCGGTTCGTGTCCACACTTACAGATTAATCTTGAAACACCCTCCGTACTATCCTTTTCACTATAGCTCAGATGGCTGGGAGTTCTTCTCCTCATATGGCGTTACAGAGCTACTTCCAGTATGCTATTGAGTGTACTGAGCCTCAAGTGTTCAACTGGGCAGATGCTGTGTTGCGCAGTATTAAAAAGCAATTGACCAAATGTAGGCGTGGCAACCTGAAGCAATTCGGGTATGGATCTTTACTGGTATCCTTCTTCCTTGAGCGGGTCCCATTACTGAGGCTACAGGTGGAGTGGAACTTACCGGCTCCCAGGGATCCGTGGATGCTAAGATGGTGTTGGCTCATGGCCCGACACGTAGCAGGACCTATCATCAAATATGATGATACTTTCTTTGACTGGCTTCAACCACAGATGTTGATGGTTGATGAATACGCTTATGCTGGGCTGGATTTCCGAGGAGATCTAGATTTGGTATTACCTAAAGATGCTCAATGGGGTGACCTTGGTAAGAAGTATACACATTTTCTCTTTTTAAATGTTTTTGATTTTTTTTTTTATCATATTCAAATGTTTTTTGTTTTATGTGTTCATCCAAAAACTAATACAAAATCGTTTTTTGATAACACAGATGTTGGACCTTACAGACCTCCTGGCATTTCTCCCATCCAGCGACGAGGAGAGGTAGTGACAGCACCACAGTATGCTGAGTATTACCAAGTAGTGGAACAGAATCTAGAGGGCCTGACATCAGACATTCCAGATATGACTCTGGAAGAGGTTCCACGACGCGATCAACGTCATACTATAGGGGTATTAGCGTCTATGAGTCGACTGCTCCGTAGGGTTGCTAGGGCAGTCGTGTGTTACCGTGAATGTCATCCATGACGTCACTTTGTATTAGCTATAAGCTTCCATTTTTGACATTTTGGTCTTCGGACAAACTTTTGTAAAAAACTCTTTTGATCGTTATATATATAGACGACTTCTACTGGTTTACTTTATATTGTGTGAATTTCGATGTGTTTGATTTATAAATGATTCAAATTTCTGTCCAATACATAATTAGCCAATGCATCTGTTAATGTATTTAGACATCTAGGAATATGTTGATATTCATTGTGATCAAAATAACATTCCAAGAGGCGAATTCGCAAATACACCCGTAATAAAGTAGGACTTCGAATAGAGTAGACATTACTTAACTGTAGTACTACAAGCTGCGAGTCAAGTCGCGCAACCAAATGATGAATTTCAAGCGAGATAGCATCAACCAATAGTTCAATAACGACACTATACTCTGCAATGTTGTTGGTCGCACGGTCGAGGCGCACACCTCGTAAAGATACAAGTTCATTTTTTGGGGTATAGATTTCCCACACAGTGGAAGCAAGGTTTCGAGTACTATGGCTAGCACCATCAGTGAAGCCAATATAGGGTAGCGAAGACTCCGACATCTATAAATCAAACACAACATCACATAAGGGCAGAGACCAGATAACGACAAAAGAAAGCTATAGTAACACACACAAAGTATGATACATTAAAATACAAGTACTTGTGCACAGATGATTTATGCATAGTACTTCTTCAAGTACAACCCATTCCTGGGTTCACTCAAAGGGATACCATTGTAATATACCAACTCATATGCTCCCTTTTCCAAAATTCGGTGAATAATATAAGGACCTTGCCACATGGGTTCGAATTTCCCAGCTCCTAACACATCTCATTCCTGTTCATAGAGAAGAACAAGATCACCTTCAGAGAAAATGTGAGGCTTGACATGCTTGTCATATTGGGCCTTGACACGCTTTTTCTAGGCTTCTATGACTAGAGTGGCGTCACATCAAGTTTCGTCTAATCGCATAAGATACAATAGACGTTCTTCTTCAGCAGAAGTGTTGGGTAGGAGTTCTACAACTAGCTTCAGAGAGGGTATCTCGCATTCTATAGGAAGAATGGCTTCCATACCATAGACTAACCGAAAAGGTGTAAACCCAGTAGTGGATTTAACAGATGTCCGATACACCCACAATGCCGAAAACAACATTGTGTGCCAACTTGTTTTATGAATTCATATCATCCATCGAAGCATAGTTATGAGAACTTTGTTGATTGCTTCGACCTGGCCATTAGCTTGTGGATAATAGAGCGTTGAGTTATCATGGTGAAGACCCAACTTCTCCGTAAGTTTAGACATCATAAAATTCCTAAAGTGGCTACCGTGATCAGTAACAATATCTTGGGGAACACCGAAACGAGCTATGATGTGATTAAAAAGAAACAAGGATGCAGTCTTTCCAGTATTGTCGAATGTTGGCATCGCCTCAGCCCATTTCATAAAGTAATCAATGACTACAATGATGTAACCATGCCTCCTGACCGAGTGAGGGTGACATGTCATGAAATCGATGCCCCATTTTTCAAAAGGACCAACTGAGACCACAGGATGAAGAGGAGCAGGATGTAACCAAATTTTCTGATTGTAGGTCTGGCAGGCATGGCATTTCTGAACAGTAGTAATGCAGTCAGTAAACAAAGAAGGCCAAAAATACCTTGCGCGTAAGATCTTCTGGGCAGTAGCATACCCAGACATATGACCACCACATGCTCCATAATGGCAGTCATTCAGAGCTTTCTCAACTTCGTCAAACGTTAGACAACGCTGAAAAATAGAGTCAATTCCTTGACGATAAAGAGTATCCCCGAGGATAATGTATTAATGAGCTTGATACCGAATGCGACATCATTTAGTACTAGAAAAAACAGGCCAGAAAGTATGGGTTTTGAGATATATAATGATATCTCCATACCAAAGATAGTCAGTGATAATAAGGAAAAGAGATTCATTAGGTAATGAATCCACTCCTACATTTTCCGTGGCAGAGTGAGGAAAATCGCATATCAACTTAGCAAAAACTAAGGATTTATTAGACTTGGCATGATCGAATTCCAAGTCAAACTCCTGGAGTATGACAATCCATTTGGAGTATTTGACCCCTAGCAATTGACGTGTCAAAATATGTTGCACAAGGTTGCAATGAGAAATCACCGTAGTCTTGCCTGAGAGGATATAATGCCGGAAGCGTTGAACAACTTGAACGACAGCCAAGGCTAGTTTTTCAACATGTTGATACTTGATTTCAGTTGGTGTGAGACTTCGACTCAAGTAGTAAATAACATGTTCATCGTGCGCATCATCCTCTTGGACGAGAACCATGCCAATAGTGTACTCCGAGGCAGCAAGATAAAGGAAATAATCACGACTGTAATCGAGAGGAAAAAGAAGCGGAGCTCGTGTGAGGGACAACTTCAAAGCTTCAAAAGCATTGTTGGCAATGGTATCCCAGATGAACTCTGAATCTTTCTTTAGTAGCCGTGTAAAACCACGAGTGATCTCGACATAATTAGGGATGAAACGACGAAGAAATTTTGCTTTCCCCTGCAAACTTTGCAATTGGCGCAGTGTAGAAGGAGGAGGAAGATTAAGAATCACCTCAACCTTAATATGATCCACCTGGATCCCTTGACGTGAAACGATAAAACCTAGAAGACAGTCGGATTCTATGCAAAAAACGCATTTATGAGGATTTAAACGTATACGATAGAACCGACAGTGAACGAAAATGGCTCGGAGGTGGGAAGGGTGATCGATTCTGTGCATAGAATGAGCGGGTAAATCGTCCAAATAAGGTTGAAAGATATGCTTGATATCATGAAAAGCATAAGACATAGCACGTTGAAACGTCGCGCCCGCGTTCTTAAGACCGGAAGGAAGTTTCCTATAGGAAAAAGTACCCCAAGGACAAATAAAGGCAGTTTTATGTTGATCCTCAGGAGCAATGTTAATTTGATTATAGCCGGAGAAACCATCCATGAGAGAGAAGATTTCACTTCTGGCGCAGTCATCGACAATTTGGTCGACGAAAGGGGTTGGAAAGTTTCCTTTTGGACAAGCTTTATTAATATCCCTATAATCAACACATACACGAATACTGCCGCCTTTCTTTTCAATTGGGACAGGATTGGAAACCCATTCTGTAAGAGCCACTGGATAAATAAAGCTGACTTTCAGAAGTTTCTCAACTTCGAGTTTGATAGCAGTCGCTTTACGTGGGTGAACTGGACGAAGTCGTTGCCAGATGGGTTTAGCACCGGGGTATGTCTTTATCTCATGTACAACAATTGCAGGGTCGATACCTGGCATTTCTTCGTAGCTCCAGGCGAATATGTCACGAAACTCTTTGAACAGGGATGTATAAGTGACTATTTCGTCCTGGGAACAGGAAGCTCCGATATGGAAATTTTCGACGATTCCAGGTTTAACGGATATATCAATGGGAATCATGGGAGAGATATTATTGAGGTTCCCTTCGAAAAACACATCATGTGCAGATTTAGGAATGGTCGAGATGACAACAACGGTTGATGGAGTCAAAATCCGTTGGCAGTTATCAAGAGTGTGTTGTTCCAGAAAGAGTATGGAACGATGATGCCCATCGTCCCAAGGGGTTTCCTCCATGACGGACATGATCATCTCTTCAGTGGAAAAAATAACACGAAAAGGATCAGGAGACAACTCATCAAGAGAGGGGGTAGAAGGTGTTGCCAATCGAATGGCCTGATAAGCGGATTCAACCGGACTTAATGGCATTGCGTCATCGAAATGAAGATGATCTCCAGGATCAGGTACTATCCAAGGGTCGGAAGACAACGGAAGTTCGTGAGGCATGGTGGAGATCATGTTGATAGAAGCAACAGACGGGCGCGGAACATCAGGCAGAGGAATGGGGAAAGTACCCATTAACGAGGAGTCCTTTAAAATGCCTACACCGACATTCTCATAACCCGATGGGGTTTTAGCAATAAACGGTATGTTGCCAGTACGAGTATCGGAATTAAAAAAGGCGAGTTGGTCAACGGTAACAACCTTTCCTTGATGAGGGAAACGTACTACATGGAAAAGTGTTGACACAATGACGTGCATGGAATCGATCCAACTGCGGCCAAGTAGAAGATTATAATCAAGGGGAGCGTCAAAGACTTCCGCTTCAACTTGTATCGTCTTACCTTCTAGTGTAATTGGCAATGAAGGAATAAAACTGCAAGGCTTAAAACCAGAGCCATTGAAGGCTTTAAGAGTGTTCTGGGATTCATTCAAAGGAGGAGAGCCAATGGCTTTCCAACAAGCAAGAGACATAACACAAGTCAAGGCTCCCTCATCGATAATAGTTCAGCAAATGTTCTTGTCTGAGACAACAACTTGGATTTGAAACCCGAGTTGAGGGGGTAACCTTAGAATGTGATATTCGAAGTCAAAGACTATCAAATTCCACCTATATCTTTCAACAGTGCCTTCCATTGTGCAGGACAAGACTGAAGGACTTCAAGGGCTGACATCGCTGAAGGTGCCTGGGCCAGATATTCAACAATGCTGTAGTTCTGGGCTGCACGAGCATGAGGATTGAAAGTCGATTTCCGTACGACACCTGTTGGGGGGGGGGTCGTAGAACTATGTCAAGGCTCAGTCGTTCAAGATGAAGAGGACCGTTAGTAGGTGGAGTCGCTGGAGAGAGTTGTACCAAAGCAGGAGGTAAATCGTCAACCTTCTCCTTAGATGGAGAATAATCTTTGGCTCGAGTCATGAGTGCAATGTTATTTTGCTTATAATCACTAGTACACATCAAAACATATGATGTCATAGAAGAGGAGGGTTGATCGTGAATGACCAATTGAGCCTGTTGTTGAGACGGGAAGGGTTGGGACAAGACAGCCGACGCAGGTGGTTTTGGGGTTCCTTGAAGGAACTTAGTGACCTCGGCATGTCGTGGACAATCCTTCCTGTAATGATCATCACCACAGATAAGGAAAGGGTATCGTGGTTTGCACTTATCCCGATCTTCAACAGGAGTGGTTTTAGGTTGCTCTGTTTGATTATTATTTTTGCGCTCCTTATTCTTACCTCTCCCCTTTTTAGATTTATTTTTACCGGCTGGGGTAGATTGGACAACATTTACCTCAGAAGTTTTGCCGGTGGGAGTGGCGGGAGACAGAGCATTTTGAAAATTAGAAAAAGAAGATTTAGGGTTTGTGCTTGAAACATAATGTGATTGGGCTTGGGCAGTACCAATCACACCATCAACTGCATGCGAGGCAGCTGGAGTAGTTGAAGTGCTGGAAGCATTAGGACGAGGTAATTCAGGCAGTAAATTGTAAAGTGTTCTCGTCTGTGAATAAACGAGATCAAGATATTGAGCACAACTTATAGCCTGCTCTTCCATGACAACACCACCCATGGCAATGTCCTTACCAATTTCGTTCACAAAGGATTTTGTAAACCATTCTGCCAATAACTGATCAGGAGGCGCCGTCTCATTAAACTTGAGCTTCCTGATCAGT